>NAGG01000108.1:0-76498 GCA_003031705.1 Calonectria naviculata
AGACAGACCTGATGCGGCAAGGAGTTGAGCGCCGCGAAGATCGTGTGGTAGACATAAAAATATTAGACGTCTGCGCGTAGATCGATGGGACCTATTTTTATCGGAAACAGAGGGCCACAGAGCGGGTTCACGATGTTGCGGGGGCGCGCGTGCGTTGGTAAAAGGGGAGAGAACGGGGATTGGGGGAGGGGGCGGTGCTCTGGAGAATTAGCGGCAGGGCTGCTGGAAGGCCGCTGGGAGGGGCCCACCGGACTCACTGACGGGTACTGAGTGGCTGCCGTTGATTGGTTGTGGACTGCCTGAGAGCCAATCAATTTGCGGATTGGGGGCGCCGTCGTGGAGAGACTGGAGGCTGGGAGATGAGCGAAGGGAGTTCTCATATTATTATTAGAGAGGGAACCTTGTTACCAATGGAAGGAGGAATCAATCGATCAATCAGGGCGCACACTGCCGAATTGGTGCCAGTTTACTGAAGCACCGCCTAGCATGGCTCAGTGTGGCCAGACAGGGAGGCGAAGGAAGAGAGAATTCCTCCCAGAACAATGCCAATCCAGTCCGACGCAGGCCACACACACCTTGATATTCCGTAGAATGAATTCACATACTGGCCCATCAGAGCACCCTCGACTTCCCTGGTCCGCACGGCTGATCACGTAGTATCTTGCAGGTCATACTTTCAAGCATGCACTCGTCGGTAATAACCTGCGGAGTGCGCACGGATCCGGGCCACAGCACAGCTCTTTGCTTCCTGGCTGCTTCGTCCGATGCTGTCAAGATCGATGCTCGTCATTCAGGCTGAAACAACTCCATCTGTGCAGCGCTCCCCTTAAGTGCCAATGGAAGCGCCTATCAGTATATCTGTCTACTGTGCACACTGGATGAAGATTCAAGCATGCAGCGCACAGCGTGCGTACCGTGGAACAAGAAAGTATGCTTCCTCGCTTGCGTGCCTCGATCGCGTTGGAACAGCATCGTACAAACCACAGTTCTCCCATTCGGTTTGTTTAACCTCCCAACCTGACCCCCAATCCTTGGCTCAGGAGACGCAATGGCAGGTGTGCGAGAGACAGTCAAAGACATAGCCAAAGACGCTCGACCTGAAGATGCCTAGCCACCACGAGACATTTGCTCTACCTTCTGCCCTCTGTCTTCAACCCAACATCAAGGGGTACGTACCAGCCCTCGCCTCATCCCAATTGGGACCGGTAGTCTATCAACTCAGACGCACCAGACACCAAATACAGAGTTCTGGAGCGTGGCTTGTCCTCGGCCACTCCCTCCCACGCTTGTCCGTGCTCATGCCGCCCACCCATGGCCCGTTGGAACACCCTCAACCGTACTAACTGGGCCACTCGAGCCACCTCCAGTACGTTCCTTGGTGGGGCCTAGCCCATCAGGCCGTCAGGGGGGTACCGCCCGTGGATGCCATTGTGTTTATCGCCCGATGGCATCCACGTCAGTGCAGTCACCCATCGCACATTCAGGCACCTCTTGAGCCACCGAAGGCCTCTGGCATTCAACAGAAAGGTCCACACATGGACAGCGTGCCGCACCGCACCCCGACTCAATGGCCGAACAAGGGAGTCCACCATAGACGCAGATCATCCCCAATCCACTGACTTGCCCAAATTTCGCTCCTCGCTCCCTCGTAGTTACGTGCAGACTGCTCACACTGCCGCATGGGACACGCGTAACATGTCTAGTCTTGCGAAAGAGGTGCCCCCGTATTCCCACTCGTCCTGTTCGGATGCAAGTCTATCCACCCGGCAATGCAGTACGACGCCAGTCCGCCCCAAGCGCGCATTGGTGGCTCGTGTTGATATCAACTGCCTTGCTTTGAATACTTAGTCAACTCGTATCGCGTGTACTTCGTAGACAAGGAAAAAACAACCCGTCATAGCCGACACGAAATCGCGACGTGGAGTACATTCCAAGCATATCAGACCTGTACAATCATACGACCCAATGGGCGGACGATCCATCCGTCCCATATCTCGCCTCCCTAGAGCCCGATATCCCTGTAATAGCGCTTGGTGCGCCATGCGCCGCCTTTCCCGCTTAATTTTGTTTTGGTGGTTGTTTCGTTTCTCGGTCCTCGGGACGCCCACAGCAAGCTAGCGGCTGAAATAATCCGATATTCAACTGTTAACTCCCATTACTATAACGCCACAGTGATGATCTCTGTGATGTCTCACTATGATATCCCATGTGGCGATTGTGAAGGGACATGGTCTACTGTTGGTCTGTGGTCATGCCTAGTATTCCAACTTTGGTCTTTATTGATGCTACTCCTTTCCACTTACCATCTCACTCTTGTCCCTAGTTCATATCACAACTGCAAACTCATAATAACAAATGTTTTGACCTACGGGTCATAGACATCAAAGAGATTAATGTTCTAACAAAAGTCACCGCAAACAAAGAAAAAAAAAGGCACTAGTGTCAGTGGTATTTACTTGAATATAACCGGTATTCTCGCCAATTCAGGGTTTACTATAGGGTAAGCGTCGGCCCGCAGCATTTGGCCACAACGTCCATATATTACGAGATGTACTTTGGCATGTAACTTGATAGAAAGCCTACCAGCACTGGGAGAAACCCTCGCGGGTAGTATATGAAAGTTGGTCAATCTGAACTAACCATCTACTGCAAGGCGTTGAATATGGATGACTCATTGATTGAAGCATCAACTGCTTCGGAGCAACCTGGCCTAGGCAGGGTCCGCACCAAGACAATATTCGGAAGGGAGAAATTGTCGCCTAAAATTACGCTAGGTTTCTTTTCATACAGTACCGCCGCTTCAATCCGATTTGTAAAACCCACCAACCGTCCTAAAAGACCATGTCGCCGTTTTAATATACTAATTGCCCCTTTATATATGATACAATGTTGGCCTCAACCCCCACAAATACTCGCATCTACAATATCGAGATATTCTGCTAAACAGATAGCCCGGATTGCTGACTAGCAAAGAACCTCTTGGACTCAGCACACTTGGCACTCTGGCATCCAGGGCATCTAAGTCCCATTTGCAGCGAACAGGCCTGGTTCTCTCGCAGATGAGCCACGGCGATGTCCGCCAAGGCCTGGATGAACACGGGGCTGCCGTTGAGGGACTCTACTCGCTTGACAGTATCGGCATGGCCACTCTCACCGATGACTTCCTCATCCAATTCATACAATGTCTCGATGTGATCAGATGTAAAGGCAATGGGGATTAAGATGAGATCTTTTTGGCCCTTGGAAATATAGTTCTCCACGGTGTCCGAGGTTTGTGGTCCCAGCCAAGCGGAAGGACCGACCTGAGACTGCCAACAGAGGCGGTATGGGTTTGAGAACTTGAGTCGCTGCATCACGGCATGAACGGTGGCAGCAACCTCGCCGGGATAAGGATCACCTGGTTGTTACGTTAGTGTTAGAGTCCGAACCTCAGCACCACCCAAAGGGGGCATACCTCGATTGACAACCGACATTGGCAAACTGTGCGCAGAGAATAGCAATACAACATCTCTGCGTCGTTCTTCAGGATATTCGGCCAGCTTGGCCTCGATATTCTGAGCAAATGCCTCTACTAGGCCGGGGTGGACTGGCCACCGATCAATGACACTCCATGTAATTGCGCCGGGCGGAGACTCCTGGTTAGTCTTGCCCTCCAATCTGTGCCTCCACTTCCAAAGCTCATTCAAGCTACTCCCGGTTGTCGAGCATGAGTACTGGGGGTACTGGGTGAATGCAACAGCACGGCCACCTTTTCCGTTCCCGAACCCGTCCTCGAACAACTTGTGATACATCTCCTCGGTCAAAGGATTGGCATATCGGAATGCGACGTATGGCTTATGAGGGGCCGTCTCGGGAGAAAGTTTGTCGAGGAGTTTGCACATTTCGGCATTTTGGTATTCGGACCATTTCCGGATGGGAGATCCGCCGCCAATGGCAGCGTATTGCTTCTGGATCTTGGGGGTTCGCCTCTGGGAAATGAAGGGACCAAGGTAAGGTTGAAGTCGACCGAGAGGGATCAAGTCGCCGTCGGCCTGGGAAGGATTAGTATGTACCGAGGGGTTCCGAGAGGACGCTAACGTACAAAGAGGCGACTGAGAAAGTCGCCGACTTCGTCGGTGGTAGAGGGTCCTCCCATGTTCAAAAAGACCATGGCTGTCGGGCCTTTCGATCCGGTGGCATCTTGGGTGACAGGAGGAACTGGAGTGGCCAGATATCGTTTTTGGCTGGCGATCTGCGGCACTGCAAGGCGATGGGAGGAAGCTTGGGTGATGCCCTTACAGAGCTGAGCTCCTGGGCGTCGCAATGCCATGATTGAACCGACTTGGTGCTGTTGTTGAGAATATGTGAATGAATGGGAACAAGGGGAGAGGGACGAGGGGCGGACAGCAGAGCAGTTCAAATTGTCGCCAGCGCTATTGGTTGTTGAGAAGTGCAGAGTGTCTTGGCGGCGATGATGCACGCATCTCCAGAACTCCGGGATCGCCTGGGGCGCATCTTATCGGTCTTTTCAGCGGACTGTTAATAGATGACTTTGATATTGGTGCCAAAAACAGTGAGAGTATACGTACTTGACTAGCATGCACGAATCCCGCCAATCATTACATGGATAATCAATTCATACAAATACCATACACGTGATCCCGCGTCATGTCGCGAGAATCTGCAGCAGACCCCTGTCAGCTCGCCGCGTTTGCCTAACGCCATGACCTGCTTATTGGCGTGAGATCATCCACCTCTTAAACCCCAGGCTGACCCATGATATGAAGGCGCTCAACTTTTGAGAAACACAAAATTTTAGCAATGGCAGACTACAATAAGGATTGGAGACGCGACGAAGAGGATGAGGAGGATCAAGAACTTGATGAGACAGTATGTTTGTTGCCTTGAGCCTCTTCTTGACTTGCATTGACTAATTTGGCCCAGAGCTACAAGGCACAGAAAGATGCCATTCTCCTGGCAATCGATGTTAGCAAATCGATGTTGGAGCCTCCACCTCCTTCAGATTCCAAGAAGGCAGACAAGGATAGTGCAGTCCAGGCAGCTTTGAAATGCGCATATCATCTCATGGAGCAGCGCATCATCTCTAATCCCAAGGATATGATGGGCATTCTGCTTTTTGGCACCGAGAAGTCCAAATTTCAAGATTCCGGAGATGGACGAAATGGATTGGGTTATCCCCACTGTTATCTCTTCACAGACCTTGACGTGCCAGCGGCGGACGATGTAAAGTCACTGAAGACCTTGGTCGAAGAGGAGGAGGACGAAGAAGAGGTGCTGAAGCCTTCATCCGACGAAGTCAGCATGGCAAATGTTCTTTTCTGCGCCAACCAGATCTTCACCACCAAGGCAGCCAACTTTGGCAGTCGCCGCTTGTTCATTGTCACGGATAATGATGATCCGCATGCAACTGACAAACAAGCGAAATCAGCCGCTGCTGTGCGCGCAAAGGATCTATATGACTTGGGTGTGATTATCGATCTCTTCCCTATAACTAGGGGTGATGTCAAATTCAATACGGCCAAATTTTATGATGTAAGGTTTAGCTTTCAGATTGTCTTGACTCTGACTCACCGTCTTAGGATATCATTTACCGTGACCCGATTGGGGAAGCCAACATGGCTGAAATCCGGACCTCGAAGTCTGGTGATGGCATCACTCTACTTAATTCGCTCATATCGAATGTGAATTCCAAGCAGACGGCGAAGAGGGCATTGTTTTCAAACCTTCCTTTTGAAATTGCCCCGGGCTTGAGCATATCCGTTAAGGGGTACAATGTCATCAATCGGCAAACTCCCGCCAGGACGTGCTATATTTGGCTGGATGGCGAAAAGCCGCAGATTGCCACAGGCGAGACGACTAGAATTGCAGAGGACAGCGCGAGGACCGTTGACAAACAGGAGACCAAGAAAGCCTACAAATTTGGCGGGGAATACGTCTACTTCTCGCCGGAGGAACAGAAATCTTTGAAAAACTTTGGATCACCAGTAATTCGTATTATTGGATTCAAACCTCGAAAATTCCTTCCCTCGTGGGCGAGTGTGAAAAAGTCGACCTTTATCTTTCCCAGCGAGGAAGGCTACGTCGGCTCAACTCGCGTTTTCACCTCGCTTTGGCAGAAGTTGCTCAAAGATGACAAGGTTGGAATCGCCTGGTGCATTGTCCGGGCTAATGCGCAGCCAATTTTGGCGGCCATTATCCCGTCAAAAAAACGATCGGACGATGAATCAGGTACACCCTATCTCCCTGCGGGACTCTGGATCTATCCTTTGCCCTTCCTGGATGACCTGAGAGAGATAAAACCACCAGGCGAGACCACGCCGAGCTCCGACGAGCTTAAGACCCAGATGAGGACCATTGTGCAACAGCTCCAGCTGCCCAAGGCTATGTACAACCCAACAAAGTATCCAAACCCTGCTTTGCAATGGCACTACAAGATTCTGCAAGCTCTTGCGCTAGAGGAAGAAGTTCCCGAGAAGGTTGAAGACGCTACAGAGCCTAAATACAAGGCCATTAGCAAGAGAGCTGGGGGATATTTGGAAGATTGGTCTGAGACGCTTGAGAGCGAAGTTGGTAATGCGGCTTCGAAGAAAGCACTTAAGCGAGAGGCCGACGACGATGAAGAAGACCGGCCGGCTAAGAAAAGCAGGGCAGCACAAGAAAAGCCATCAGGATCATCCCTCACCCTTGCTCAGCTTAAAGCCTCAATCGATAGCGGGGGAATCAACAAGATGACGGTAGCTCAGCTCAAAGATCTCCTGGGCGCAAAGGGGTTGAGCACTAGTGGCAAGAAAATGGACTTGATTGAGAGAGTAGAGCAGTGGGTTGAGGAGAATTCGTAGGTGATGGATGATTTGTATCAGTGCACGTGTATGATGGCCGAAGGGACTGGAGCAGGCTGGCGTTTTGGGGGATTGTATTTGGAGAAATTATCTCATAATGCGAAGCTATTCGTGCTTGGATTGTTCTTGATGACAACAACACCCAAGGATTCAATATTTGGCGTATGCTGTTGAATGTTTGCTTGATTCACCCATGTAGCCTATGGCCATGGAAGTGGCAAAGAAAATGCGGAAAACCTCATCATCCACCTTGTATATAAAGAAATAAAACGCCATAAATATATGTCCATTGTGGATTTAAAGATGCAGCTTGTAATGACATGGCGTTTTTTTCTTTCTTTCTTTCTTCGGGGTTTTTTATTGTACTAACTTAGCATGGTGACAGAGATGTTTACCCCACAAGTCAAGGCGCCCATGACTGGCGCCCCTGTACCCAGTTTCCCCAGCAGTCCCCCTCCACTGCTACCCGCACGCAACCTCAATCGCGTTTGCGCGACGCCAACGTCACGCATTTTCGACACCAGCGCCCAGCGTCGCGGCCGCGAGATCACCGTCGCAACACAAGCCGGACTCGGTTACATACCTCCTCAGCCCGGGGCTTCCGCATTTCCGACCTTTCCCCATGGTGCACAGCCAGCGCGCAGTGCCGACGAAGCCTCGTTATGGCTGACTTCCTCGCGAGCTTTAACCTGGGTGCGCAAACGGCTGCCACATCCCATAGCCCGTCTTGCGAGTCGACGGAGGATTTACAGCTGAGGTTACGCAGAACCCTCGACGAGAAGGTGACTCCAAGCAGAGCTGAACATGTCTCGACTATTCTGGAGTTTAGAGCCACAGCCCAGTTTGCCCTCACCATACCAGAGCCCGAAAACGGCGCCATTGAAGGGCTGAATAATATCGATCCATCCTTGGGAGGGGTACCGCCGGCAACTACATCCGAGGAACAGGCCGAACTTCAAGTTTCGCGCGTGATAGGAGCCCATGAGTCATTGATGAACCAACCGAGGGACAACCCGATTATCCAGAGAGCAGTTGCCAAGCACATCATCACCGCACTTAGCGCAATCGATGGTAGTACATGGACCGTTCGAGAGGTGACTTTCGGAGGGCAGGGCTGGACATTTACATATCTGTGCAAAGAATCCCATCAACAATGGAGCCGCGCACATGCCAAGACATCGACCAAGGTGATAGTGGGGGATTATAGCCAGCGAGAGCCAGACCCAGTTTTGAGTAGTCGACCAGCTTTTGATTGTCGGGGTTCGGTGACGATTACTTTCAACAGGGATAGCCGCATAATTACGATCAAATACGATCATACCCCCTTGCATAAGACTGTTGCTGAGCTATCTGAATACTTCAAACCCCCTCCCCGTCAACTCGGACCGGGAGCTGTGAGGCAACTTGAACAAAGAACGCAGCAACAGAAGACGCCGAGGAAGTCAAGAACGGACAGGAGAGCACAGGATGAGAGCGGAAACTCTAGAAAAAGAAGAAAGAACCATGATGCAATGGACCAAGCTGTCGCACCCACGGCAGTCATGCAGGTTTCGGAATTTCAAGCGCCGCCTGAATCTGCGTCTATAGAAAATGGTGCACTAGCAACAGAAGCCAATGAAGCCCTAAATTCCCTTGCTCAGGCGCAGGATTTACACCAGGAAGGCACAGACCCTGGACAAGATGGACAGCCTTTCAACGATTATCCGCAACAGTTGGTAGATGGAGAAGCATCTACATCAAAAACTCAATCTAGATCTTCGAAGATGAGTTCTCAACCTCCTTCTGGAGTTGTTTTCCCAGTGAATATTTCACCAGCCGAGGCGGCACGTCGCCGGGACGCAGCTATCAGTATCCTCTCCGAAGCTGGTGTGCCTCCGGATTCGCTCTCAGCCGAACAGTTCAGCATATTTTCTAACCAGTCACCGGAACTTCAAAAAGAATCGCTTAATATGCTTATGAAGTACGGGGCAGAAAGACTGCGAATCGTTCATCCCAGTGCCAAAGAAGGGTCCACTTCTAGTCAACCCAGCTCATCTCCGACTCCAAGCGTAAACGGCCAGCCGGTTTCATCTCACCCAACGACATCAAAAGAACTAGTCCCCCAGGCTGCTGGGTATGTGTCTGCGCCCGAAACTGGATACGGCGAATCCACCACGAATCACCGTGCAACCCCCGCGAAATCGAGAAGAAAGATGGGGAAATCTCGGAATGCCTGCTTTCCATGCAAAGCGCGAAGAGTCAAGGTAAGATGTCCCAGTATTTCTTCCCCAAACAGCTTGAGGCTGACTATAAACAGTGCCCAAGGGAACGTCCTGCTTGTAGCGAATGCCAAACCTCAGGCCAGACCTGTGCATATGCGCCACAGAAGCCTAGGAAGCGGAATAAGAAAACCGACACCAATGCAGTGGAAATAGAGGCTGAGGAAGAGGAAGAGGAAGAGGAAGAGGAAAGCGACCGAGAGGAGGGGGCCGATGGGGACACTGAGAGATACGAAATCAACCATGACAAGTCTGTTCAGAACCGACCTCACGACTATTCGTCATATTCTCACATGTCTGTTAACGATGGGGCACAAGATGACAACTTACAACCGAGACAGGGTGTACCTTTGCCACATGGTAATGGCTCTACTGTGGCACCTCACCATGTTTTGACGGACCCAACTCGACACCCTGGACATCAAGCTATTTCTCCAACTCAAGGTAGATGGGGGATTAGCGACTCTACCTCACGCATGCGACGAAGCCTACCTTCTGGACCCGGCCAGGTCGAATCCCAAACCGTATCTTTAGAAAATATCCACTCTTCGTCAAATACATCCAAGACAACAGCATCTGGACCAAGGCAATCATTGCAATCCGGTGGTAGAACATCTCGGAGTGGAAATCGTTACCCATTGACCGAGCCTCATGATATTCACGAGGGATTGCGACACGCCACAGCACTAGCACAGGCGGCCATACAACAACATCAGTCTCCGACGGGAGCCGCAGCTGTCGTGACACAGGCTAGGAGATCGCCAGTTCAAAACACGGACACTCCTCGGACAACATCGCGCCAGGGCCAGAAATCCCAGTCGCACAACTCACTGGTTGGAGGCTACCCGCCGCCTCCTGATACGATTCATCATTCTGGAACCAACAGCTCTGGAAACCAGGTTTCCGACCGCTCTGATGAAGGCTCAAAATATAGTGGTCACGGTAGTTATGGTCTAACCACCGCGGCAAGCCACCGAACGAACCAAGGGGCTGGTGGTTATGAGCCATATTCACAGACACGAAAGGAATCTTCAGTGGCGGCCGTAAGTCAGCCATCTAGCCAAGCCTCAGCAGCCATACCCATGCTATCTCAGCCTCCTTTATCGACGACATCCTATCGAACGTCCTCAAACCACTGGCCAGGATCGCAGGAGAGCAATGATCATCATGCTCATGGTTCTGCATCCTCATACAGTGCACAAAGCACCTACGCGCAAACATCTTCATCTGCCGCCGGCTCTGATTCTAGGCACATGTACGATACCCACGGCAGAACACAGCCTACCCGTTCTGGCCGTACTTCTTTCAGCCAGCAGCAACAAAACTATTCTTCGTACCCGCCCCCCCAGAATCAGCAAGGCGCAGGGGCCAACCAGCAACCCGGCTGGTATAATTTTAATAATTCGAACCCGAATTCCTTTACACCTACGAACAACTCATCAGGCTATTCATGGTCTTGAAATTCGAGAGGGGGAACCTAGCATAATGGAGTTACTGTGCATTATTCAGGGCGTTGCATTTTGCTAGCAGTCCATAACACCGGACTTGCTTTTTTTTTTTTATGGATTACCATGGCCACGGTAGTGGCCCTTGGTGGAGTTTGGACGGCACGAGAAGAGTCTCAGTGCATATTTTATTAAGGGATTCTCTTAGTGGCCCCTGCTGTGTTGGCGAAACCAGATGAACGATGATTTGGGTCATGTGGAAATTAAGATGATGAGTGATTGTATTTATTCCTCCCAAACTAAGCCATTACTATGATTGTGATTTGTACCCAAAACATTAGCTGTTCCACCAAATTCATTCTTCTATCATGTACATATGGTATCTCTCAAGTCCAAACTGCCACTAGCGTGTCGCCCTTCTCGTTTCGTACCGCATTATAAGTTTTAGATTCCGCAACAGGCTGATCATTCTTTACTCCTCCGGGTTGGAGAGGGCAAACTTGCTCATGGATCGGAGCCTGGAGCCATAGAAGTACAGGAGCCAGATGCCGATGATGCCAATGACACTCAGGCCGCCGAGGAGACTTGTTCCCTTGGCAACGCCCAAGTTGCCGTAGAGCGGGTGCGCAAACAAGACGCTACCGCAGGCAAGCGCACTGCGGAAGAAGTCGTTGGCGGCAAACAGGCTGGCAGCGTACATGGGGTAGCTCAGCGGGATGTAGACGAAGATGCACTGCATGACGATGAAGACCGTGGCGCCGTAGATGGTGATGCCAATGGTCGGCACGATCCAGTGGATGGACGCCCGGGCGGTCCAGGCGAAGAGGAACAGTCCGATGGTGGGCCCGAAGGAGGCAGGCAGCGCGGGGAGGAGTCGAGACTCTTGGACGGGCCAGCCGAACTTGGCGATGCGGCGATCCATGTAGTAGTACAGGTAGGCGGTGTACGCGCCCACGCCGATGAGGCAAGAGACCAGGATGCAGAGGAAGACCAGACCAATCTGGCCCAGGTTCATGTTGTAGTAGACGGGGTAGACTCGGGGGAAGACCTCGAAGACTGGTGACGGGAGAGTCAGCAAGTGAAAGCATGACTGGGGGAGCACTGCGGGGACAACTTACAAGAGTAGTAGATGCCGTAGATGATGGCGGTGTAGATCTGAACGAAGAGGACTGCGGGGTCCTTGAGAGTGATCTCAATGGGCTTGATGAGGGCATCGAGGGCGACCGCCGAGACCTTCATGTTTCGCTGATCGATCTCGCTCTGGGACATGAAGCGCTCGTTGTTGGTCAGCTTGCGGAGGCGCTGGGCTCGTCGCAGGAGGATGTTGGCACTGCTGGTCTCGGGAAGCAGCAGGAACATGAGGATGAAGACGGGAGCCGACGCCCAGATGCTTTCGTAGAGGGACCAGCGCCATCCCTTGACGGGGACGGCGAAACCGCTCAGGAGGGGGCCGAGGGCAGCTGTAGAGAGATGTGTTAGCCGCTGCTTGCTCACATGCTACAGCAACAAAAGAAGGGAGTGGGAAGGTGTTTCAATTGAGACTTACGTCCACAGTAGGCGGCAGAGACCCAGGCCATCATGGCGTAGGGGAGAGCCATCAAGCTGTACATGTCACCGAGGGAAGCACCTCCAGAGGCCAGGCAAGGGGACCCGAAGAATCCCTGAAGGAAGCGCAGAATCATGAGGCCGGGGTAGTTGTCGACGAGGGCAGTGGGAATAGAGATGATGACGAACAGGAACATGGTGACGATGTAGACTGGGTTGCGGCCAATTCGAGGAATCTCGCTCAGGGGCGAGAACAGCAAGGGGCCGATACCATAGCCCAGCACGTAGAGCGACAAGCCGAGGGTGGCCTTGAGCTGGCTGACGCCAAACTTTTGCATGACGCCCTCAGTCGAGGATGTGTAGATGGCCGAGGATGTGTAGACGACAAAGGTGTAGAGGCAGATGAGCAGGGCAATGCCGCCGCGCTTCTTGTCGGTCCAATTCTGCGGGTTCTCGGGGTCGTCGCTGTAGTACCAGTCGACGAGGATGGCACCGTCCTTGGTGCGCTTGGGGACCACGGGAATCGACTTGACCTTCTCGAGCTCGTGCTGCTCGTCGACTTGGAGCCGGTCGATGGTGTAAGGCCTCGTCTCTTGAGCCGAGCGCGTGCGGTGGAGCTGGATGGGTGAGCCAGTGGTGCCCTCATCAATCTTCTCCAGGTCAGCCTCGCGCTCCTTCTTGGACGGCTTGGAGTCTCCGATGGTGTCTGGATCCTCAGCAGTGATGGATGAGGCCGAAGATGCCACGACGGTGTTGTTGCTGGTGATGTTGTTCTGACCGTCTTCCGTGACGACGGCGTCTGGGTTGTTCATGAGGATGATCCATGGCTCTGGGAGGCTGAAGTCGGGCCTCTCCTCGGGGTACTGCAGGTAGCGGTTGCGTGTGACGAAGCGAATAAGCTTGCCCAAGGGGGCCTCACGGATGAGGGCCGCCATTGCTATTGATCTTGTTCTCGGGCTGCGTGTCTAAGTTGATTCGAGATATAGGGGGTTAAGGGTGGTAAGGTTGGGGATAACTCTAATTCAAGTACACGAGATATGAGAGGAGTTCGTGCGAGTAGGTGTCAGACGATGTACTTGTATTCTTCCTCAGGAATTAGACTGGGAAGCCGAGCTATGATGGGTTGTGATAGAACAAGACATCCCCAACACCGGGATCTCACTGTCCCTTATATCTATCCATCTCGTACCCACACGACGGGCAGATTTGGAATCCCCGCAACCCTCAGCCGCCAAAAGAAAAATAATCATGCCTCTGCACCGTTTTGCCTATTTGCTAGGTAATCATCATTGATCACTCATCCTTTCCCCTAAAGGCCGAGTGCGTTGCGGAGCTAGCATGGACCGAGTCCGAGCCTTAGTCACAAAATCCCAGCAGCATGGAAGCGAAAAGACGCCCACAGGGTCTGGCGCTAATTCACCCTTCACGCCCGTTGCATGGCATTGGTAGGGAGCTGGTGTGAGCGCGTTGTTCGGACCAACTCAACGGCTGGGGCTTACCAATCGGGGCCGACGTGTAGTTCATAACAGGTAGGGGCGGCTCGAGATTAGTGAGAAGGCCAGAAGAAAACCATTGGTCGACGGGGGGCGGGCGAGGCTCCGAGGGGTGCCGGTATTACTCAGAGTGCCGGGTGGGTTACATGTACCGGCCGTACAGATTGCCCACAGCCATGGCCCGCCCAAGATGATGCAGTAGCGCAGCGAAGAGCAGCATCTTGGTAGCTTTTGGGCCCTTGATGCGACAGAACGGTCTGGACCTAAGCGGAGTTTAGGGCTGACGCGAGTGTGTGGGCATGCCTGGTTGGTCGGAATAGAGTTATCGCCGTGCCATATCTCCCCAAATCACTGGGATATGAAGGGTAGAGATTACGGTAAAGACCCTTGTCGTCCAGCGATCATTTTGTCATATGCAAAGTTGGGCTGGTTGGATCTATGATGGTGTCGATGGCCAGCTGGGCTGTGACAGGGAACAGGGACTGTCACATGATTGCCCAACACCTCAACTGAGTCTCATCAATATACCAGGCACTCACTGGGTTATCTCTTCGACCCGGCCAGTCACAGCCACGTTGTCGCCGTGGACACAAATAAGACCGAACCGTTTTCCCAGTCCTGGCATAACGAAGATCCGTGAGCGCTAATATCAGACCCAAATCCTTGGCTCTCGTAGTGCACAACCAACTAGCACGAATGACGGCATATGCAACTGGTTTTGCATTGTCGTCTCACTCATCACCGCTTGGCTACTTGCTGTCGCTCAGCTGGCTGCGTCCAGCTGCCTGCATCGAGCTTTGTGTGTTGTTGCCCCCCCAAACACCAGATTAAAAATTTTCTCCTTGGCCCAAAAATCAGCACTAAGGATGAAGCACACTCCGCACGCCATACGTCATCCCGTGAAACCAAGTCGTTCACACGCCAAAGCGTTATGGTCGGGGAGAGCTACTAAGCTGTCCGGGTCTAAAGGGCCCCAGGATTGCCTAATAGGGAAAAAGGTGCCCCATGTAGCAGTCTTGATTTATAACCATCGGCCATGATGTCTCGCCGCTCGCACTGGTTGATCTGACTAGTACAAGGCGCCAAAAAACCTCCGTTATTTCGGATCTTCGTCGTCCGATCGCGTCTTCCTCCAGGAGCTGCGTCGCACAAGATTAAAGGTGAGTCACTGCGCCGTGTCGTCGGTATCTCGCCGAGTGAGGTTACTTTGGATCCTGACCCAGATCCTTGGTTTCTGCCGCCGCACCGTCTTCATATCCAATAAACATGCCCTCCTCGCCAACCTCGCGCCCTATTGAACTCCAGCTGTCACGCATACCAACTGATTGGCGCCCTCTGCGGCCGCACCGTGTGCAAGCCAATATTGAGACTGAATCCCCAATCGCATCGGAAAGCTCGGGGGGATGGCTTACGATGTAGACATAACAAAGGGTGTGTGTCGAGCTTGGCAGTGGCCATTCACGCTGAGAGTTGGGCGGAGGTGCATATCGTATACATCTTCTCAAGCACATCGTCATGCTCAGGCTGGTTTTCGTCTCGGCCATCTCGACGTCCGAGGACCGATTTCTTTATTCTCTGTAACTCTGGGAACCCCGTCCCTTCATCTGACCACCAAAACGTCCTTGCATCAATTCACACTGTTGGTCGCCGCCTTGCCCACCTGTTCCAGCGAGCTGTGCTTCTCGTTCTTGCGAGCCTTCCATTCTTCAAGTCGCCCGTCCAGCTGGTGCCGCCGAAGGATGGACTGCACCTTTTCAGCGTCTTCGCCCCCTCTTATAACCATCTCGTCGACGATTGGCCACACCCGACTGTCCTTGGCCCCTACAGAATGCTCAATCAGGGGCATTACCCACGGCCGACTGTACCATGTTTGGTCGTTCTTGTGTAAGTGATTGGACTTCATGACCCTTTCCGCAAGCTCGAAAGCGCGGTCAAAATGCCCGAGCTGCGCGCAGGCAGGGATCATGCGGCTGTATAATGCCATGTCCTCCCAATGCAGCTGTGCGTCGTGGCTGAATATGGCGCCATAATCTCTCGTCAGAGCCACCATCGTTTCCACATTCGTGCAGTTCAGAATCAACTCCTTGATTACACCGAGACTGGGTCGTTTTCCGGTCATAGAAAAGATTTCCTCATAGAGAGGCATGGCAGCCTCTGATCCACGAGTTTGGGCCATGGCTTCAATTGTAACTGTAACAGCTTCCAGCGGCACTACATGTTCTTTTCGTATTCCCTCTAGCGCCGCGCTGGCCTCGGCAATCAGCCAAGGATTCTTCTTCATTGCCAAGTAAATGCTTCTGGTCGTGGCCCGTCCAATCCTTGCATGGTTTCGCTCCATGATGGACAAGACGCCAAACGCACCTGCCATGTCCTCTCGGGCAGCGAATGCATCTAGGAGGGCCTCGTTCTGGTGGTTAGGGACCCTGCCTCGGTTAGAAAGAATATTCAGAGCTTCTGTGGCTAACGTTGTATCCGCATGCCTAGCTGCCGTTCCCAGCACATGTTCGAGGATGGCGGTGGGTGGGTTCAATATTGGCTGGGTTACAACGTACTCCCACACAAATCTTGTGCCTGCTTCATGATATGATTTGCTGAAAATGTCAAGGGTGTGGAGGAGTAAATTGCGGAAGGCATTGTCGGTGCCTTTGGCGTGCTTTCTTTGCCGTAGCAGGTGAAGCATCTCGTCAAGGAAACCCACCCTCCCAAACTCGACAATGAAAACATCGTAGACCCATAGGTCAATGTTTTTTTCCTTTTCATGCATCTCGGTGAATTTGGCAAGCGCAAGCTCATGCTGGCCGTCCCGAAGCATTCCGACTGCAATGTTCTGATTCGCGAATCTATCGATTGGGTGCCAATATTTGTGCATGATGTCTATGACTTGCTGCCGTATGACATAGTCGGGGTGAATAGTCAGGGCCTGCAGCGCGCTTTGGCATACTTCCGCCGTCGGCGCAACACGTTTCTCCTCCATATCGCGCAAAAGACTGCGTACGCCCGCAGCCGATCCTTGCGTGTCCACCATGGCGTCCATCATGCATTCGTAAAGGAAAGCGTCGGGGCGGTAGTTTCGCTTCTGGATCAGAAATTGAACAAACTGGACGATTCGCGAATGCGCATTCTGTATTTGGGATTTCCCGCTTCGTATAATTCGGAGGGCTTCAACAATGTCTGCCGAGGAGACATGCTCAAGCCATGGAGTTTTTGGGCCGAGTAACCTGGATCGGTGCGATTTCGCTTTTGGTGGTGCAGTCGTCTTCGATTTCTCAATCATTGCGAAAAATGAATCCAGCGATTGGGCGTTGGGGGAGGGGTCTCCATCCCGAGGCGCATCTGTCCCATGTTGGCGGCATTGGATCGAACTGATATTGGGAACGCATCGGTTGTGGCTCAACGGCGAAGCATTAGGTCGGGCAAGGGACGGTGCATTGAGGATCTTGCGCGAAACGTGTTCGTCGAATGCTGGGCAGAGGCAACGCCAGAGGCCGTCATACAGTGGCCGGCTTCGACGCATGGCTCTGGGCGACAGCTGCAGCAAGTGAAGCGTTGTATTTTTAATGCTCGAACAATCAATCAGTCATTGCTGCGCAGAGCTCCGAATTTCTGGGTGCTTGTACCTAAAAGAGGAGCGGAAGCTTTCCGCCACAACCTAGCCTTTAAGTGGGCGACAGAAAACATGGGACACCATGACAGAAGTCAGTCAAAAAGACAAGAAATAAACAAAGGAAAATAAATTTTGATAGATTGTACGAGTATAAATAATGTGGGTTAATGTTAGATCCACTTATTCAATATCATTATTTATCTTATTGGGGTTGTCCTTGTGTTCATATTGAAGTGGCATTTGTTTGGTGTGGTGTGCCGGGTATTTCGTCCCCCGCCTGCTGCCGCGTATCTTTAAAGCGGGGTGATGCAACTCAGAGAACAGCTCTGACCGTTCACCTTGGGCTCACCGAGAAAGCCTCCCACTCCACCAAACCTGGTCTGGTCCCAACATTCTGCTCTCAGCGCGCATCAACCACGATATTGGCCGCTGGCGCAAACACAACACCATGGTATGTGCTCCCATCGTTCAGTCCGAAAAGCTTCCCCCATCTCGGCACATCCTTGGCAATCCCTCCAGGTGCGGGGCGCAGGGGCGCAAAGCTAACCTGTGTGTGCAGTTGCCCCTCGGTCTCCTAAACGCGGCCCAAGGCCACCCTATGCTGGTCGAACTCAAGAATGGCGAGACCCTCAACGGACACCTGGTCATGTGCGACACATGGATGAACCTCACGCTCAAGGAGGTGGTGCAGACGAGCCCGGTACGCAGCTCACGTCTCACGAGACATGCGGGCAAGGCAGAAGGCTGACGGCGAAATATTAGGAGGGCGACAAGTTTGTCAGATTACCCGAGGTCTACGTTAAAGGAAATAACGTGTGTTTCACCAAAGTACCACATTGCCAACTGAACGGTGGCTGACGAGCGAACTAGATCAAATACCTGAGAGTGCCCGACGAGATTATCGACCAGGTCAGCGAGTCCCAGAAGGGCCAGCAAGGAAACTTCCGAGGTGGAAGGGGCGGTCAATCAAGAGGAGACCACAGCGGACGAGGCAACGACAGAGGACGCGGCCGTGGTGGTAGAGGCCGTGGCCGAGGCCGGGGTCAATGAGTTGGCTAGGATGCTTGCGCAAAGACTCACCGCGTCAGTGAATCACGACTATGAATGAGTACGGACAATATTACCAAGAGGATGGCCGATCGGCTAAGGACTAAAACTTTTATTTATCCTCGGAGTATCACATCATTATGGGCTTACCCGATGAGCAACTCCACGTACCTCCAAAACGAGGAAGCAGGCGATGCGCTATGTAGAATTAGCAGACGGGTCTACCTGCATGTCAGACTAGCAAGTGAACTACGATGTAAGCGATACGTGGGACGTGGTGAGCTCCTGATGACATCAAATAAAACTGGTTCATCTATACTACGTGATACGAACTCTAGGAAGCCCACAACTTATACCGAGAATGTTTCCGTGCTCCTTCCTTCAGTCAAGACAACAATATCGAAGCAGATGGTCTAAACGCCCTTTTATCATCCCAACCCAGTCATATACATATTGCTACGCGTCAACACGCCTAAAAGCTGGCAACGGCGACGGCAATCGCCTGGCTGTCAGAGTGCGAAATGGACACAGAGATCTCCTTCACACCAGCCTTCTTGGCAGCGGCAGCGGCATCACCGTGAAGCTGATTCATTGTTAGCGAAACTTATCTCATTTCATGATGCAAAGGGGTCTTACCGAAACCGTTGGCCCACCATTCTCACCCTTGACGATCTCAATGTCCTTCAGGGCAGCGCCGGCTCCCTGGCTGGCAACGCCGAGTGACTTGAACACGGCCTCCTTGGCACTCCAGCGACCAGCGAAGGAGCTCTGAGGGCTAGGGGCTTGGCGACAGTAGGCAATCTCGTTGGCGGTAAAGTTGCGCTCAACAAAAGTGTCGTTCTCAATGTTGATGGCCGAGATGTCTTCGACGTCGACGCCAACGTTGCTGTTCTTGCCCGCAACCTTCTGGGCCAGAGCCTCCATGACCTGCTGGGTCTCCTTGACCTTGGTGCTGGGGACAGTCTTCTCAGACTGCTTCATGAAGTCTGAAGCAAAGGTGAGGTCCGAAGTCTTCTTGTCCTCGGAGACACGGGCATCAGGGTTCAACAACACCTTGCTGAGCTGATCCTCGGTGTAAGGAGAGTTGCTCTTGGCCACAAACAGTCTGTTGTTGATGAGACCATCGTGGAAGTAGCGGTAGGCCTTCTTCTGACGGGCCTCAACCTTGGCGCAGTACTCGAGGTACGTCTTCTCGTCAAGGGTGGCGAACAGGTACTTGGGGTGGATACCAATTGCCTGAGCGCCCTTCTGACCGAAACCGAAGGAGGTGACGGAGAAGGCCTTGATGCCATCCGTCTGGATGCTTCGGCTGGGGTAGACAATGAGGTCAAAGTCCTCCATAACGGGGTCGACATTGTCGGCGTTGCGGTTACCAGGGACGAGACCAGTGTTGAGCACCTGGAGACATCCGTTCATCATCCAAGCACCGGCAGCACCCTTGGGGTGACCAGTGAGATACTTCTGGAAGATACCCAGGACAGCGTTGCCCTTGGTGCGGCCAAGGTGGCGGAGTTGCTGGCAAATGACAGATGACTCGTTCTTATCGTTGGCCTTGGTAGAGGTACCGTGGAAGGAGGCAACGCCGAGATCGTCGATGGTGAGACCCCAGGTAGCCAGGGCACCGCGGAGAGGGGCAATGCTGGGGTCGCTCTTCCAGAAGTGGTTACCCATGCTGCGAAGAAGTTCCTTCTCCTGACGGGCAGCTTCCTTCTCGATGTGGTTGAAGCGATCCTCGGCGTACTCCTTCTCGTTGAAATCGCCGCCCTGAGCCTTCATGGCAGTGATTTCATCGTGAACATACTCCAGCTCAGACTCCTGCCACTGCTTGATCTGCTTCTTGCGGCGCTCAATCTGGCGGCGACGGTAGTTAATGTCGAGAAGAGGCGATGGGAACTTGCCAGCATGCTCGCGGGCGGTGGTGAGAACACCCTGGCCAGGAGCGGGGACGGATCGGCCAATCTTGTCAGAGGCAGTGGTGGTAAGGGCCAGGATACCGTGGATAGGAACACCCATATCAAGGGCAAGCTTAGCTGTCATGATGATCTGGATACCGCAACCCTGGGACTCCATGAATCCATTTCGGGTGGTGGTGGTGGGACGAGACATCTCCTTGGGGGTTCGGCCGTGGGCGAACTCATCAACACTGTTGCTAGTGGCCTTCATGTTGGCGAACTCATATGAACCCTCCTCACCAAAGTCATCGAAGCCACCAACCAGGCACACACGGGCCTTGCCTTCCATGATGGTCTCGTAACCAACGTCGACGGACTCAACGGCAGTGGCACAAGCACCGACGGGAGTCTTGATGGGACCGGAGGAGGACAGCAAGAGCATGTTGACCCAAGCAGCCATGGTGTTGATGAACGACTCCTGCAGAATATCGTTCTGAAGGGGCTGGTCAAGGAATCGAGTGCGGTGCATGCCACGGAGAGCAGCAGCACCACCCATACCGGAACCAACGCAGTTACCAACTTCGGAGACGTGAACATACTTGTAGAACTCATAGGGATCAGTGATACCACAAGACAGGAGCGCCTCAGCAGTGGAAACAAGGAGGAAGAGGGTAACGGGGTCGACCTGGCTGATGATGTCCTCGGGAACACCGTAGCGCTTGGGATCCCAGCCGGTGGGGATTTGACCAGCAACGAGTCTGTCGAAGCGGAGAGCCTTGGGAATCCAGAGACCAGCACCCTTCTTGAGACGGACAATGTACTCGCCGCTCTCGGGGATCTCGAAGATTTCAACCTTGTCACCATGCTCACGCTTGAACTCCTCGGCAGTCTCCTTGGAAGCCTCAAAAGGCTCAAGGTCCTCCTCAATGACGACCTCGTGAAGAAGCTGCTTCTTGTTGGGGTCGTAGCCTTCAAAGAGCTCGGGCTCGATCAATCGAATACCAGAGTGCTCCAAAATGTGCTTCTCATACTTGGCCTTGATGTCCTTGTCGTCAACGGGTTCACCAGTCTTGGCGTCAACCCAGCCAGCGTAGGGCATACCCTTGATGGGACCGTTGTGGTTCTTAATGAGACCCATGATCCAGGCCATCTCGACGCAACCCTCAAGAGAGAACTCGCCATATGCCTCCATTTCCCATCGAGTACGAGAGTTACCCCAGGGGCCAACTTCAGCAAAACCAGTAACGACAACAACCTTCTCGAGATCAACCATACCCTTGAGGGTCTCGTTGTGGGGCTCGATCTCAGTCTTCCAGTCAGGGCGCTTGGGGAAGTCAAACTGGATGTTTGCACGAGGGTCGATTGTCTTCTTCTTGTACAGAACCTCAGAAGCAGCACCATTGACAATGGTGTTCTCAATGGCGCTCTCCTTGGTGACGGCCTTGCGAATCTCGCTGGTCTCCATGATGTCCTTGCGGAGCTTGGTCATAGTCTCATTGAGGCTAGGGATGAACTGAAGGCCACCGTTAAGATCGGCAAACACAGGCTCAGACTGGCAGAGATCAACGAGCTGGGGCGACATGAGACCCAGAAGGTTGAAAGCCATCTCCTGCTGAGAGAAGGTACGGACACCGAAGGCCTCGACACCTTCCGCGACGATGTTGTTGCCAGACATGAGACCAGTGCCTCGTGTCCAGCCAATAACAGCACCGCAGATGGTGAGGTAGTTGGCCCAGCTCTCCGAGTGCCATCGGTTGAAGAGGGTCTCGAGACCAAGCTTGGACTCGGAGTAGAGACCATCATTACCAAAGGTACCGTGGTTGGGGGAGAGGGGCAGGACCACCTGAGCAGGACGAGTCTCGAAGCCACGCTCAGCCTTCTCAGCCTTGACACATCCAAGTAGGCGGATGAGGTTGGTAAGCATGATGCGGTGTGCAAGCTCTGACTTGGAGTCGATGCCATCAATCTGGCGACCGTTCTCGGAGATAGCAGCGAAGGGAACGATAAAGTCAAGATCCCAGCCGAGGCCGGTCTTGGTGTCGTAAATATACTGTACAAGAGCCTCAACGTCTTGCTTGCTGCCTTGGTTGAAGGGCACAACAACAACCTGGGAGCCACGGGAGCCATAGCGGGAGTACATAGACTGGTAGTACTCAGTGACCTCGCGGGAGAAGCGGCTGGTGGTGACGATGACCTTGGCTCCTCCGCTGATGAGACCCTGCAGGACCTCAGCACCAATGGAGCCAGCACCAGCACCTGTCATGAGGACGTTCTTGCCGTGGAAGCTGACACCAGCCTTGGCGGCATCCTCTAGGCAGTTCAGATAGGTGCCAGTAAGCTTCTTGCTGTAATCCCAACCGTGGAGGGTCTTCTTCTTGAGGTGCAGGAAGGGGATGGTCTCAACCTTGCCCTTGGAGACCTTGAACCCAGACTTGCGACTCTTGCTGTTCTCCTTGGTGATCTGGCTCTCGTTCATAGCCAAGGAACGGAGAACCTCACCATAGAGGCTCTTGATTTCCAGTTGAGATGTCTTTGACATCTTGTGCTGCTGCTTAATGAGCTTGTAGATGCGCTGCAAATCGCTCTGGACTTTGGTGCGGTTGCCATACTCTGAAATCTTGCCGCCCTCAGCCATCTGCTGAACGTACGTCTCCAGCTTGCGGCAGCTGGGACGAGGGACCTCCTCGTAGTTGAGGTTACCCCGAGCATCCACAGTGGTTCGTGGGCCAGTAGGAATGGCCACATCCTTGTAGACCGGGGCAACATCAAGTACTTCCTTGCAGTTCTCAATCAGCTGCTCACCAAGCTCCTTAGCCAGTTTGTATGTCTCGCCTCGTTCGGTGGGGCAGTTGTCGATGTGGTACTGCATGAAGTCGAGGAGTTTGGGGTTGGAACGGTTCATGAGGCGAATACAGCGGCTGACGATCTCTCGGTCGACGACATTGAGACGGCCAAAGATGACGTCGTAGTAGATGTTGAGAGCATCCTGGCGAGCCCAGTTCCAGGAGGAATCGTATGTGCGGGCCTTGAGGGGGCTGAAAACAGGCTCGATGCCAGAGGCATAGAAATCACCGTGCTCAGCGGTCCACAGGTCAAGCTGGGCCTGGAGGACCTTTTCGGACTTCTTGGCGTCGATGAATGACTTATCACCTTCGCGCAAGTCAATCTTGAGGTATCGGGCAAGAAGCTCGAGTTGTTGTTTGAATAAAGCACGCTGATCCTTGGTAAGGGCGTCAATGGCAGCTGGGTCCATCATCATACCACCGGTGGCGCCGCCAGCAGGGCCGGCAGAGGATGCTGTTGTCAAGCTGATGCCGGCATTGTCGGCATACTTCTGAGCAACGGTGTCAAGGAAAGCCTTGGCATCGGCTTCGGATCCAAGACGAGCGGCAGGCTCCATGGTCAGAGCCAGGAGCAGCGCGCCATCTTGGCGACCAGAACCAAGACCCCACCGAGTCTCGAGGTACTTTCGTGCCGCTGTGATGTTGAAGCCACCAGGCATCTTGGAAGAGATCAACCTGGCAATCAGAGACTGGGACTGCTTGCCGAGCTGGCCATCAAAAGTAGCCTGCATGGCGGCACCGAGCTCATCGAGAGGAGTGTCCTCAGGCTTCTCGGGAGTCGAACCGAACTCCTTTCCGAGATCACCCAAGATCTCATTCTGGAGGGTGGATTTACCTAGAGAAAAATTAGTCAAAAATAGACATTTGATGGATCCAGCAACCACTCACCGCCTACAAGGTCCTTGATGGCCTTGTTCAGAGGCACATCCAGCAAAGGCTTCTTGAGTTTCTGAGCAATAAGGGCGCGGACAATCTGAACAGCCTGCACAGGCTCATCTGCGACGGCCGCAGCAGGGCCGGAACTGGGAGGAGGGGGTGCGGCGGCCACGGGGGCAGCAGCAGCAGCCGCAGCGGGAGCCGCAGCGGGAGCATCGCTGGAGGGAGCGGCCGCAGGCTCGGGCTCATCCTCAACTGGATCAGCCTCATAGTAAATCTCTTTGGCGTCCTTGTTGTAGCAGAGAATCTGTCGCTGGACTGACTTGGCGGCATCGTTGGTCTCGTACTTGGAGGCCAGTGTTCGCCTGGCCATTCCTCCTAGGGTGTCGGCGGGACCGATTTCGACGACACGCTCGGCGGTTCTCTCACCGAGGAAAACATCTTGGGTCTCGATCCATCGGACTGGAGAGGCGAACTGGTAGGCAAGAAGCTCAATGAGCAGGGTGTGGGCGAGCTCCTGCTCGACTTCGGGACGCATGGTGGGCGAATTAGGTCGGGGGAGGTCGATAAAGAAGGGGTATCTCGGAGAATGCCAAGTGGCTGTCGCGACCAGTGTGGTGGTGCGCTGTGATTAAGTCTGGGGCCCGCTCAACCCCAATTTACACAGGGAAAGATGTGCAGCTGTCGTTGGATGCTCCCGGGCTGGCGAAGCTGGGAGTGGCAGCTGGAGGGGGATGAAGGATGGAGGATGGAGAGAGGGAGGATGGCGGCAGAAGTACACGGCCGGTGAGGTGTAATTGAAGGCTGAGTGCGTTCTGCCTGCCAGCAAGAAGCAATTGTAATGGAGAGAAAATGAATTCCCGGAGAATGGAGAGCGGGAGGGCACTGGAGGGTAATCACAATTGGAACCTCTGGAGCGAGTAGCCGATTGTTGAACGAAGTGGCCCACCAAAAGCCTAGGAGACAGAAAAAAAATTGGGGGAGCTCTGAACATTACACCCCTGTTGCATTCCGTTTTTTTTTCACACCCTCCCACACAGACGAGCTGCAAGATGTCCGGGCCAGGTATGGGCGGCCACGGGGCAGCAGGTACCTGGCCTCCGGCTGCACCTCTACAAAGGCACCAGAAAGTATTGGGCACATGGCTAGTGGTCAGAACTCATTTTGAGACCTACGCAATCTAACGCCTGTGAGCGGGTGCATCGATCTTGTAGACCCGTGAAGACACGCCAAGTACTGAGTACATGCCCGCACGGCGTCTCATGGCAGTTAGGTGGCTCCTCATGATGGCGGGTCTTAGGCCTTGCTGCCGGCGTGCAGCACGCTCCTCAACCATATTATTGCGCTAGGCCCCATTGGGGAAGGCGGTGTGGAAGTGCCACATCAAGCCAGGGGTCACTAGGAGACATCTTCCCCAGAAACCAAGCCTTTGGGGCACCATCACGGACATGATTTTGCTGGGCTGTAACCGCCGAGATGTCTGATGAGAGCCGAACAAAGCTCGGCCGAGCGGCCTCACCATCGGTCCAGGTCCTTATCTAATGTTTCCGGATAACTTCTGTGCTGAGTTTCATCCGCGACCACCAACGTGCATCTCGAAAACCCGGGTGACGACAGGCTCCCATCATCATACTTGTTGCGTGGCATCCCCTGTTGGTCTGCCCACCATAACGGGTTTTTTTGGTGCAATTTCGCCTCTGGTTCAATTGCTAGACCAGTGTTCTTCTTCGGCCAAGTACCGATACAAAACTTTCGACCGGGCAACCGGGTAGGTCCTATGATCGTTGTTAGTAACCAACCTCCACGTTCATTAAACTCTTGGATCTTGGAACCTGCTTCACACGGTGTTTACATGCACAATGTGTTGATCACGACTGACTGCGCTTGCGGCTCTTCACCTTTTCGAGCCAATGAAGAATGCAAAGGGTCACGAACGCCATGCCGCTGGCCTACAGGGTACTGGCATGGCAAGGGCAGCCTCTTCGCCGAACAACTGTTCCGCCGAGATGTGTGTCCGGGACCACACAGTGAATGCCGGTGCGTAGGCCTGATGGGCAACGACATCATGTAGAGTGACACGGACCCACATTGTTCGGGAGCTGGGCGGGCTGATGTGGGCAAGTGGGGGGGGCTTCTGTCTTCTGTAGGGGAAGCATGATGGTGTTGGGCGGTGGGCAGTGGCACAATGTAGTGGGATGAGAATTGTGGAACTGTAGTTGGGGAAAAGGATAGACAGCGACTGTAGTTGCGTTTTCAAGACATCGGATTCGATGGTTGTTGTCGGGCTTAGATTACTTTCGCCCAACGCCCAATTCCAGTGAACCTCATTGATTCAGCCTCGTTCAAGAGGTGTAGACGGAGTTTGAGAAAAGTCTAGATTGTGACGTGGATGGGTGGGGTTTCTATGACAGGAGGTTGGGATTGGCCATGATTGAGAGCAACATTCAGGAACGAGAGACGAAAAAAAAAAAAAAATTCCGTGCCAACAAGCGGCAGCCGTGCGTCAACTTCAACCCTGCATCGTATCAACAATCAACATTATAACAATACTTGGAACTGGGAATAGTTGAACCCAATGCGGTGCATATTCGGAATTCTGATGTAATGTTACGATGGCTGACGAAGCAGGTAGGATAATATGCCGGGAGGAGAAAATGGATAGTTACGAAACTGTTCCGACGGAGAATGAGTTGAGTGCAACCTGGCTGAACACACTGTGGCAAGAAATGAGCCGGGACGGATGAATTTTGTTGTTTCATTGCCGACGAATTGAAATCTCACCAAAAAACTTACCATCAGCCTTCCGCCCATCCGTGGGATGCAGGCGTGGCTCAACAGCAGCCTCATGGGAGGCAATGTGAGCCCTTGGGAGCCCCAAGCTCGGGCCTTGGTCGACTCCGAGCTGCCCCAAAGAGGAGACCTGGATGGAGAAACCATCATGCCCCAGGACACACTGGCCACACAGAGCGCAGTGGTTGCACACCCACCAAAAAACCGATTTGCCCCTCTCCCAGCCCACATCAACATACCCCCGAACTCTCCCGGCTGGGGCAGGCTGGTCTAGAGTACATGACACAGCGCTGGAAATTTTTGTCCTGGCCTTACAGCGAGACAAGTCACAGCGAAATAATTAACGTTCAATGGCTGAAGGAAGGACAGCCCTGCCTTAGCTAGCATCGTATTTGCTCAATTGATATTTCCATAGATTTATTTGATTTTTTTATTTGGTTTTTCGAAACAAGTCTCGCGCTTCTTAGTTCACGTCTCCATGTGTTCTGGTGTGCTGTCTTCAGTCGCCCACATGGGCGGTTACTGAGAGGTAGGTACCAGTACATGGACGCCGCATGAGGGTCCTGGGACCCCTCCAGTGCCATGCAGCAGGGGTGCACCGTAGCGTGGAGCCCCTGCGGATCGAGGGAGCCGCCCATGTGGCCGTGCATGCCAATGACAGTTTGGGAAAAAAAGTCGTTTGGCGGGCGCCCGGCAGGTACAGCGGTTGGTTGCGGGCACGGTGAGCAAGCGACTGAGGGGGAGGGTGTGAGCTAGGCCTAGGGTACGTACCCCTCAATTGCCCATCACTCATCCCCAACAGAACTGAAATTTTGGCTGGCGTCGGTGCTGGGTATCCCAAACCTCTGGTGGAACTCCCACCCTGTCCTAGGCTGGCTCATGGGGGTCTGTCTTGAGCTCGAATTTTCTCGTCTTTGACTTATACCAACCGAAGACCAATCTCGCCCTCGAGTTCCTTAGACCTCTGACCCTTCATCTCGAGATTGTCCTCCTTCATCCTCCTTCATCATCCTCCCTTTCCTTCTCTCGTGCCTTGTGCCTGGCTGGTGTAGTGTTGTGCTGTCCCGCGCTCCACCAATCTAAGCTCTTTTTCCAGCGACTTCGTCGTGTCTAATTTTCCCCCTCCAACCACTCGGGGAACCAGCCAGCACTGCGCATTCAGGACTGCCGGATTCTCTGCCAGCGTCCTTGGGGTTAAGCATTAGATTTTTATCTGGTGCCACGAGTTGAATTGATAGGTTTGTCTTTCCCTGCGCCTTCTGCTTGCGCCCGCCCCGCGCACCCAAACACATACTCAGGCGATCAGATTCACTGACATTGAGCCGACCCCTCACCGCAGATTTTCTTCGATACCCCTTTCTTCCACCATGTACGGCTCCGGAAACGGCCCTCAGACGGGCATTTCCACTCCCAGATCCAGCGCCTCGCTGCGACCACTGACGCTGTCGCATGGCTCTCTCGAGACCTCCTTCCTCATTCCCACAAACCTTCACTTCACCGCCTCTCAGTTGAAAGACCAGTTCGTCGCCAGCCTACCCACCGCCACCGACGAGCTCGCCCAGGATGATGAGCCCTCATCCGTTCCCGAGTTGGTAGCCAGATACCTCGGCCTCATCGCACATGAAGTCGAGGAGGGTGAGGATGATGAGCAGGGCTCTTATGAGGAGGTGCTCAAGCTTGTGTTGAATGAGTTTGAGCGTACTTTCCTTCGTGGCAATGAGGCTCACGCTGTTGCCGCCACCCTGCCCGGGATTGAGGCCAAGAAGCTCGAGTTCATCCGAAGCTACTACACTGCTCGCGCTGTGTGCAACCGGCCAATTAAGCCCCATGCTTCTGCTCTCTTCCGAGCTGCCGAGGATGGCTCTGCCGAGCTATACACCATCTTCGGTGGCCAGGGCAACATCGAGGAGTACTTTGAAGAGCTTCGCGAGATCTTCAAGACTTACTCAAGCTTCGTGGGCGACCTCGTCACCTCGTCTGCTGAGCTTCTCCAGACTCTGTCCAAGAAGTCGAGCGCTGAGAAGATGTTCCCCAAGGGTCTGGACATCATGAACTGGCTGCACCACGCCGACGCTACTCCTGACGTCGACTACCTGATCTCTGCTCCCGTCAGCTTCCCCCTGATCGGTCTTGTTCAGCTTGCCCACTACGAGGTGACCTGTAAGGTTTTGGGTGTTCACCCCGGAATGCTACGCGACAGGATAACTGGTACCACCGGTCATTCCCAAGGTATCGTCATGGCTGCTGCCACCGCAGCCGCGGATTCTTGGGAGTCGTGGCGCGAGATCGCCACTTCTGTCCTGACCATGCTGTTCTGGATCGGAACTCGCAGCCAGCAGGCCTTCCCCATCACTTCCATGACCCCCAGCATGCTCCGGGAGTCCCAGGAGCATGGGGAGGGTTCCCCTACCCCCATGCTTAGCATTCGTGACCTTTCCCAGGCCGAAGTTCAGAAGCACATCGACGCAACCAACGAGTACCTCCCCGCCGACCGCCACATCAGCGTATCTCTCATCAACAGCCCCCGAAACCTGGTCGTTACTGGCCCCCCGACCTCCCTGTACGGTTTGAACACCCAGCTTCGAAAGGTCAAGGCCCCCACTGGCCTTGACCAGAACCGAATCCCATACACCGAGCGAAAGGTTCGATTCGTCAACCGTTTCCTTCCCATCACCGCTCCTTTCCATAGCAAGTACCTCGCCGAGGCCACTGCCATGATTGATGAGGACTTGAAGGATATCTCGATTGATTCCACCTCCCTCGGCATTGCTGTCTTTGACACAAACACTGGCAAGGATATGCGTGAGATCAAGGGCAACATTATTCCCACTTTGGTCCGCTTGATCACTCGAGATCCCGTCAACTGGGAGCAAGCCACCGTTTTCCCAGATGCCACCCACATCCTAGATTTTGGTCCTGGTGGTATCTCTGGTCTGGGTGTTCTGACCAGCCGTAACAAGGAGGGTAGTGGCGTCCGTGTCATTCTTGCTGGCACTGTTGAGGGTTCTATCAGCGAGGTCGGCTACAAGCCTGAGGTGTTCGATCGCGATGAGGAGCATGCCGTGAAGTATGCTATTGACTGGGTCAAGGAGTTTGGCCCTCGACTGGTCACCACCAAGGGCGGAAGAACGTACCTTGACACCAAGATGAGTCGTCTCCTCGGTCTCCCTCCCATCGTTGTTGCTGGTATGACTCCCGCTACTGTCCCATGGGACTTTGTGGCAGCTACCATGAACGCTGGCTATCACATTGAGCTTGCTGGTGGTGGCTACTTCATCGGCCCTATGATGACTGATGCCATCAAGAAGATCGAGAAGGCCATTCCTCCTGGACGTGGTATCTCCGTCAACCTGATCTATGTCAACCCCCGCGCCATGTCCTGGCAGATCCCTCTGATTGGTAAACTCCGTGCTGAAGGCGTCCCCATTGAGGGCCTCACCATCGGTGCCGGTGTTCCCTCCATCGAGGTTGCCAACGAGTACATTGAAACTCTTGGGCTCAAGCACATCTCGTTCAAGCCTGGTTCCGTTGATGCTATCCAGGCTGTTGTCAACATCGCCAAGGCCAACCCTACCTTCCCCGTCATCCTTCAGTGGACTGGTGGTCGTGGTGGTGGTCACCACTCTTTCGAGGATTTCCACCAGCCTATTCTCCAGATGTACAGCCGCATCCGCCGACAGGAGAACATCATTCTCGTCGCAGGTAGTGGTTTCGGTGGTGCTGAGGATACATACCCTTACATCACTGGTCAGTGGGCCAAGAAGTATGGTTACCCCCCCATGCCCTTCGATGGTTGTCTGTTCGGTAGCCGCATGATGGTTGCCAAGGAAGCCCACACAAGCAAGGCCGCTAAGCAGGCAATTGTTGACGCTCCTGGTCTTGAGGACAGCGAGTGGGAGAAGACATACAAGGGCCCCGCTGGTGGTGTTCTCACCGTTCGTTCCGAGATGGGCGAGCCCATTCACAAGCTTGCTACTCGTGGAGTTCGATTCTGGGCAGAGATGGATCAGAAAATCTTCACTATCCCCAAGGAGAAGAGGGTTGCTGAGCTTAACAAGAACAAGGACTACATCATCAAGAAGTTGAACGATGACTGTCAAAAGGTCTGGTTCGGCCGTAACTCGGCTGGTAAGGCTGTTGACCTGGATGAGATGACATACGGTGAAGTTTTGCGACGATGTGTTGAACTCCTCTACGTCAAGCACCAGTCCCGATGGATTGACCGCTCTTACATCGTGTTCGTTGGTGACTACATCCATCGCCTCGAGGAACGCTTCACCTCCACTCCGGGCAAGCCCTCATTGCTCCAGAGCTATTCTGACCTGAGCGACCCCTTCGCTGTCATTGACCGCATCCTCGCCGCCTACCCAGAGGCTGACACTCAGATCCTCACTGCTCAGGACGTTCAGTTCTTCTTGATCATGACTCTGCGCCCTACCATGAAGCCTGTCACTTTCATTCCTGTCTTCGACGACAACTTTGAGTTCTACTTCAAGAAGGACTCTCTTTGGCAGTCTGAGGACCTTGATGCTGTTGTTGACCAGGACGTTGGCCGTACCTGTATTCTTCAGGGCCCTGCCGCCGCCAAGTTCTCTACTGTCATCGACCAGCCCATCAAGGAAATCCTGGATGGCATTCACGAGGGTCACATCTCTCTGTTGACCAAGGACTTGTACAGCGACAACAAGTCCGCTATTCCTGTGACCGAGTACTTCGGTGGCAAGTTGGTTGACCCTGAGATTCCTCTGGATGTTGAAGGTCTCACCGTCAGCTACGATGCTCACAAGAACACTTACCGCCTTTCCTCGGCTGCCACTGCCACCATGCCCGAGCTTGACTCTTGGCTGTCACTCTTGGCCGGCCCCAACAGGAACTGGCGTCATGCTCTTCTCATGTCCGATGTCGTTGTTCAGGGTCAGAACTTCCAGAACAACCCTATCCGACGTATCCTGGCTCCTGTCCGTGGCCTGTTTGTTGAGATCCAGTATCCCAACGATCCTGCTAAGACCGTTATTGTTGTTCGTGAGCAGCCTCGTCACAACCAGTACGTCGACGTGATTGAGATCAAGATGGCCGGTGAGAATGAGATTCTTGTCAGCATTATCAAGGAGACTACTGCTCTTGGCAAGCCTGTCGCTCTTCCCCTCAAGTTCACTTACCACCCCGAGGCTGGCTACTCTCCCATCCGCGAGGTTATGGAGGGCCGCAACGATCGCATCAAGGAGTTCTACTGGAAGGCCTGGTTTGGTGACGAGCCTGTTGACCTGGATGCCGATGTCACCAGCAAGTTTGATGGTGGCAAGACTGTCATCACCGGCGAAGCCATCAATGACTTTGTTCACGCTGTTGGCAACCACGGCGAAGCCTTTGTTGACCGCCCTGGCAAGACTGTCTATGCTCCTATGGACTTTGCCATCGTCCTTGGCTGGAAGGCCATCACCAAGCCAATCTTCCCCCGTACCATCGACGGTGATCTTCTCAAGCTTGTTCATCTTTCGAACCAGTTCCGTATGATCCCTGGAGCCGAGCCCCTCAAGAAGGGTGATGAGGTTTCCACTACCGCTCAAATCAACGCCGTCATCAACCAAGATGCCGGCAAGATGGTCGAGGTTTGTGGCACCCTTGTCCGCGATGGCCAGCCCGTCATGGAAGTCACCTCTCAATTCTTGTACCGCGGTAGCTACACCGATTTCGAGAACACCTTCCAGCGTAAGGTTGAGACCCCCATGCAGATTCACCTGGCTACTACCAAGGATGTCGCCGTCCTTCGATCCAAGGAATGGTTCTCTCTCGATGAGCTCCCCAGTGACATTGAGCTTCTTGGCCAGACCCTTACTTTCCGTCTCCAAAGCTTGGTCCGTTACAAGAACAAGGATGTCTTCAGCAGTGTTGAGACCCGAGGCCAGATTCTCCTGGAACTCCCCACCAAGGAGATTATTCAGATCGGCAGTGTTGACTACGAGGCTGGCGAGTCTCACGGTAACCCCGTCATTGATTACCTCGAGCGAAATGGATCCCCCATTGACCAACCCATCAACTTTGAGAACCCTATTCCTCTTAGCGGCAAGACTCCTCTGCAGCTTCGTGCTCCTGCTTCTAACGAGAACTATGCTCGCGTGTCTGGCGATTACAACCCCATTCACGTGTCTCGTGTCTTCTCCACCTACGCCAACCTTCCTGGCACTATTACTCATGGCATGTACTCTAGTGCTGCTGTGCGAAGCCGTGTCGAGACATGGGCCGCTGAGAACAATGTTGGCCGTGTTCGCAGCTTCCACGCCTCCCTGGTCGGCATGGTCCTGCCCAACGACGATATTGAGGTCAAGCTTCAGCACGCCGGTATGGTCGCCGGCCGCAAGATCATTACTGTCGAGGTTCGCAACAGGGAAACCGAAGACAAGGTCTTGGAGGGTACTGCCGAGGTTGAGCAGCCTGTGACCGCCTACGTCTTCACTGGCCAAGGATCTCAGGAGCAGGGTATGGGTATGGAGCTCTATGCCAGCAGCCCTGTGGCCAAGGAGGTTTGGGACCGTGCTGATAAGTACCTTCTTGATAACTATGGTAAGCTACTGTTGCCAGTCTCACGTTGCACCGTTACTAACCAACTATTTAGGCTTCTCCATTATCAACATTGTCAAGAACAACCCCAAGGAGCTTACTGTTCACTTTGGTGGTCCTCGTGGTAAGGCTATTCGCCAGAACTACATCGCCATGACTTTCGAGACCGTCGCTGCCGATGGCACCATCAAGTCGGAGAAGATTTTCAAGGAGATTAACGAGACCACTACCTCGTACACCTACCGATCTCCCACCGGTCTGCTCTCTGCCACCCAGTTCACCCAACCTGCCCTTACCCTCATGGAGAAGGCAAGCTTTGCAGACATGGAGGCCAAGGGTCTTGTTCCTCGCGATAGCACCTTTGCTGGTCACTCTCTGGGTGAATACTCCGCTTTGGCTGCTCTGGCTGAGGTCATGCCCATTGAGAGCTTGGTCTCGGTTGTGTTCTACCGTGGCTTGACCATGCAGGTCGCTGTCGAGCGTGATGCTACCGGTCGCTCCAACTACTCCATGTGCGCTGTCAACCCTAGCCGTATCAGCAAGACCTTCAACGAAGCTGCCCTTCAGTTCGTTGTCGATAACATTGCTGAGGAGACTGGTTGGCTTCTGGAGATTGTCAACTACAACATCGCTAACATGCAATATGTCTGCGCCGGTGACCTGCGCGCTCTTGACACGCTTGCTGGCGTCACCAACTTCCTCAAGGTGCAGAAGATTGACATTGATGAGATGAAGGAGCACATTGAGGAAGCCAAGGGACATCTCCGTGAGATCATCCGTGGATGTGCCGAGAAGACGCTCGGCAAGCCGCAGCCTCTGGAGCTGGAGCGTGGCTTTGCTACGATTCCTCTCCGAGGCATCGACGTGCCTTTCCACTCAACCTTCCTTCGATCGGGTGTCAAGCCCTTCCGATCCTTCCTGCTCAAGAAGATCAACAAGACCACGATTGACCCCTCCAAGCTGGTTGGAAAGTACATTCCCAACGTGACGGCCAAGCCGTTTGCATTGACCAAGGAGTACTTTGAGGACGTGTACAAGCTGACCAACTCGCCCAAGATTGGCGCTGTCCTGGCCAACTGGGACAAGTATGCTCAAGATGAGGCCGCTACCAACGGTGTTGACGGTAGCGACAGTGGCTCCAACGTGGAGTACGATGGCCCTGGCGCGGCTGCTTAAAGGATCATAAAAATTAAGACGAGAATGATGATGAAGACTAAAGATTCCCGGATCGGATTATTTTGGTATGGAAGCATATAACGATGTATTCTGTAGTAGAGAGGCGTTTCTATCCTTGTTCTGTTTAGATTTTAGAAATTTATTGTGACTATTTTTTTTTCTTCATGTAATGATGGCCCCTGTGACGTGTTTTTAGAAGTTGCTTTGCAGTGCAAACTGATAGCTAACGCAGTGCCTTGAATCAATGATTGTCTTGTGTTGCCAAGTGTCCGCCTTGACATGTCTCACATTTTAGTTCACGAGGTGTTGTTTGGCCGGCGGCGAAAGCGGAGGCGGCGACACAAGATAGTGAGTGGTGGCTCCGGATATAGTGAAGTTGATTGGAAGCGGGGGATCGGCTGCCGGCGAGCGCCGGAGCTTGCGCGAAGCCGGGATGGCCGCGGAGGCGCCCTATCAGTTCCGCACTGCCTTGGCCAAGCGTGCACTGTGTGTGCTTGTGCTCTGTCGGCAACGGGCATGGGCGCACACGCAGCCGTTTGTTTGGTGGGCGTTTGTGTCAGTCACACCGAGGGCCAAGGCGTTAGTTACTCTTTAGGTAGTGAGAGATACGAAGAGAGGGGGGCTTGGCCTCAACTACAAGAGGCTGACGCAACCAACCTTGCTCCTGTCCTTTACAAAAAACCCGTCTTCCTCTCTGGTTGGTGAGCCGGGCTGTTTTCGTCTGGTCTTCCTTTTCCTGTTCCGTTGTTTGGCCTTGACCCTTGCGGATTATCTCATCACCGGCGACTTTTCAGCTACGCGACATCGAAAGCTTATGCTCATAGCTTCGTAGCCACCAAACCATGCAGCTCACCAACGGGAACCTGGCGACCGCCTCGCATCCCAACCAAAGCAATGGTGTAGACATGGCCGTGGCGCGGAAGCAAGTGTTTTGGGGCACATTCGTCTTTAGCAAGAGCCGCCACGAGCTGGAGTACCTACATGATGCTGCTGTTTGTGTGGATGCCAACGGCAAGATTGCCCGGGTTGATAAGGATTGTGGGAGCGTGGAAGGCATCTACAACCGGCTCATCGGCGAGCTGGGCTGGAGCAGAGGTGAGGTGGATATCCACGTAGCCCAGCCAGGGCAATTCTTCTTTCCCGGCTTCATTGGTGAGTTGTCCTCTTCCACGGCTATCCACGGCCTCAGCGAGTGCTCACGAACCCGACCCCGAAGATTCGCACGTACATGCACCCCAATACCCCAATGTGGGCATTTTTGGCAAGACAACCCTCCTGGATTGGCTGAACAAGTACACGTTTCCACTCGAGTCTAGCCTCAAGGACCTGGCCAAGGCTCGCCGGGTGTACACAGCCATCGTGCGGCGAACGCTTGCCAACGGGACCACAACCGCCGCCTACTACGCAACCATTGATGTGGCGGCGACAAACCTCCTCGCCGACCTTTGCTTGTCTCTGGGGCAGCGAGCATTCGTCGGGCGGGTCTGCATGGACACTCCTGGCATCTGTCCTGGGTTTTACCGTGACGAGAGCGCCGAGGAAAGCCTAGAAAGGACGCTCCAGACCATCCATCACATGCGGAACATCGACCCTGGCTTTGAAATCGTATCGCCCATACTGACACCCCGATTTGCGCCCTCCTGCACTCGTGAGTCCATGAAGGGCCTAGCCAAGATCCAGAAGGATATGGACCTCCCAGTACAAACACACATTTCTGAAAATATCGATGAGATTAAGCTTGTGGCAGGGATGTTTCCCGAATCAACATCGTATGCTGCCGTGTACGATGACCATGGTCTCTTGACACCGCGAACTATCCTGGCTCACGCGATCCACCTGAGCAATGACGAAGCAAAACTCATTTCAGAGAGGAAGGGCAAAGTGTCTCACTGCCCTTGCAGTAACAGTTCACTGACAAGTGGCACAGCACGAGTGCGGTGGCTGTGGGACCAGAACATCACGGTTGGTCTTGGGACGGACATGAGTGGCGGGTACAGCCCGTCTATCCTCGAAGCTGCACGCCAGGCGGCACTGGTGAGTCGACACGTTGCCATGGGAATCGACGAAAAGGACCCCGAGCGCGAGCGGGCCAAATTGACTGTCGAGGAAGCCCTGTACCTGGCGACTCGAGGAGGTGCTGCTGTGGTAGGGTTGGACCAAAAGGTGGGAGCCTTTGAAGTGGGCATGGATTGGGATGCTCAATTGATTGGATTGGGAACTGTTGATAGCATGGGGGTTGCCCATGATGAGGGCAATGTGGACATGTTCGGTTGGGAGACTTGGGAGGAGGTGATGGCTAAGTGGCTGTACAACGGGGACGACCGGAATACAAAGAAGGTCTGGGTTAAAGGACGCCTTGTTCATTCGAGAGAGTGAGGCGATGACAAACGCGCGGAACGCTTGAGTTCTTAGTGGTAATGAGGATGAAATTGGAAGGGAAGATATGAGAGTTATGCCGCACCACAGACGAAAGGAATGAGCCAAAAAGGCCTTCTCTAGCTGGCTAAGAGAAGATCATTAGCCTGCTCTCGTAAACGAAATAGAAATACTCTGTCGCAATTGCATATGGAAAACGTCCAACGGATGATGCCTAGCTTCTAGCCATGGAAGCGTTAGGCGGGTGTGATCATAACAGTGACCTCTGTAGCACACAGCTTGGGGAAGTGAGAATTGCACCGACAAATGCATGAGCAGTTTCACAGAAAGACCGATGGGACGTCTGAAAAACACAATGGCGAGGATTCACCGGCCAGTTAATCATTCTCGTCATCGGTATTGGGAGCGAGCGGCCCAGATTTTACAGCTGTGTGCTATGGTACATGGTGCGAAAGCGTAACATGTCGGGTTACGAGTATCAGCCGAAGGAGAAGTACAAGCAGCAGCAGGTGAACGTGAAATGTAGCGCGTAGCATACTGGGTGCTCATCAAAATTCTGGTTTCATCGCCTTGACGCAAGGTCATTTTTTCGTTGGTTGTTGGTGGGGATTACTTTGAAACAGCCCTATGTAAGTAAAGTGGAGGATTAAAGTTAGGGGACTGGGCTGAGCTGGGGCTGAAGGCGACATATGGATGGCGCAAGACGAAATGCAAGCCCGTGAGTGGTTGTTGGTGTTCGAAGGATGAGTTGCCAAAGCGTCGGTTGGCGGGCTGTGGTTTTCGTACTCACGTTGGGACTGTTGGCTTTAGCGTTTCAGATCGCTTCCGAAGGATTTGATGCTAGTCGGACTTGGAGATATTTCTAAACCCAGTACCCGTAGGATTCATGATTCATCAACAATAATAATTGCAGAGGGGGAGGGAAAAAAAAGAAGACGGGGGAGAACTTCGAGACTTATCGCTTCGTAGATATGTGGATATTGCCGTAGGAATAGACTGGGATATCGTCCCAAGTGTCGAACTTGTAGGTGCCAACCAGATTATAGAAGATACTTCGGGAAACGAACCACTTGCATGCCGTGTTATTAACTTCTGACAGCATCTCATGGCTCACCCTGTCCTTGTAGTGATCGGCCATGACTCACTTCAACTGACCGCCCACTAGCTACATTATGTGGGAGAAGAAGTAAGTGCTCCTTAATATCCACGCAAGGCGAGAAGAGGAAACACGACCAATCGAGGCCATTGGTCTAACTGGCGAAGACCCGGAAGACGAAAGGTGGCGCAGGCAAAAACATGCCCATGGCCTTACATTCACGTTGACGATAGAGAAGGAAGTTGCAGTAGCCCAAGTGACATATGAGCCGTCTCAGCCTTGTGGGCCATTGCCTGTGGTGTGGGGCTGTGCTGGTGTGAGCCTAGGGACGTGCCAGCGGCGATCCGGGGTCTCGCGTCTAAGTGAGCAGCCGGGGTTGAGATTGACGCCTGTTCTTCGTCCGCCTTTGCTTCTTGGTCCATTCGGGGCTCACTCGGGACCGAGTCAAGGCCGTTGATTTCATGCAGGAGTACTGTGCGTGATTTGATCCCGCGTTTGAAGGAGTTGGCCCCGTTTGATGAGAACTTACATAAGAGCGCACCTTCCCGCTCGTGGCAAACAAGAAACCAAGCCAGCAGCTTCCAATACCATTTTTAAAGAGGTGAAGACTACTAAGGTACTAATACCACGCGCCTCTCTTTATTCCCATTCCTTTACAACACCTTCCCCCAACTCATACACACCTCTCTCAATCTTTTCAGCTTCTGCAGAGAGTTTACCCTCCGTTATCGTCATGACTACAACAACTGGCGGCCTAGGTCTGACGGCCACCGGCCCCCCCAGCATGCCTTCATGGCTCAAAGTCATCCGCATCATAATCTTGGTCTTCTCCCTTGGTGCTGCTGTCGCTGGTGGCTACCTCATCTCTCTGGACAGCCGCCCCAAGGAAGAACTTTGGTTCAGAACCTCTACAAGCCCAGGTGGCTTTATTGTCTTTGATGTGAGTAAAAAGCTCCTCCTGGCATTTCCACCCATTATGGAAACTGACTGACATATGTGCAAAGGCTGCTTTCATCTGGATCCTCTTCGGCTTTATGCTCATTTCAGAGAACTGGGCGCCTCAAATTTACAAGCGCGCCGTCTTCATTGGCACCCTGACTCTCTCCGTCCTCCTTTGGGCTGGCGCCTGGGGCTGGGCCGCCTCTGCTTCGGTTACTTTCAACAGGCGCTATTCGATCTACAATTACGACAAATTTAAATGGATGAAGGGGTATTCCGCTTCCACGACCGCTTGCGCTGCTCTTGGAGGCACAACCTGGTGAGCTTCATCAACCTTCATCTGGAAGACGTTTGTGACTGACGGTTTTATGCACAGGGCTTTTATCCTCATATTTCTCATGTTCTTCATCCGCGCCTGCATGGTCTCTAAATAAAAAAAGTCCCCTGGTATTCAGTGTTGCATAGGACAGAGGTCAAGGCCAGCAGGCTTAGGTCATTAATGTCGGAGTTGCGCGGCTGATCGCCAAAGTCTCAGACGAAAATTTTATTTTATTGCAGTTGGAGGTACGGGAAAGCAGCGTTTGCAGATAGGTATCACAGCTAAGGAACGGTGCATGTATTGGTAATATGAAAGACGCTGTTTTACACTCGAGACGCATCTGCAGGGCCATCTTTGGTGTCACCTGAAATTCATTTCCTCATTTCTCTATGCCATTCCAGATGACTCCTCTCAAATCCCAAGCCGTCTAGTTCCCAAGCCACCTGACCTCTTTCCCAAGATGTGTCCGATAGCCCAGCGCGCCGACGATTTCTGTCTATTTTGCCAAAAATTAGTCTGCATTATTACGCTTTGCTTTTAGCGCCTATAGTAACACAGAACATGTTAGTCCTGATGACACTGACTGAAGTTGCTCAATGCTGACCTGCCATTGCAGAAGAAGTGAAAAAGGGGGATTTGGGAATTTGCCATCTGGGACATACCGCTCGTGTCTTGTTCCTCTCAGCCCTCTTCTTTGACTCCTCGATCTTCCTGTACTGATCATTCTCGTCGTCAATCTCCTTGACTCGGCCCTCGACGTCGCGGACCATCCTGTCCCTGGTCTGCTGCGACACGCTATCCCAGTCCTGGCCCGACGCCCCCAGGCTGATGGCTCGCATCCGCCACCAGTGAAGCTCGGCGAAGGACTCGTTGAGCATGGCCCGAGTGTTCTCGAGCGCCTCAATGCGCTTGCGACGGGACTTCTTGGCGGCGAGGTTGTTGCGATCGCGCTCAACCTTCTGCACCCTTGTTGCGATGCGGTTGTTCTCGGCCTCGATGGCCAACCGCTGCTCCTTGGAGATGCCCGCCGGGAAGGCCAGCCACGTCTCGGGGTGCGGCTTGGGAGGCAGGTCGGGGATGGTGGAAAGGGGCAGAGCGGGGGCGTCCCTCTCGTACTGGTGCATGGCGGCGATGATCTCGGCCTCCCGGCGCTGGAACTCGGCAGGGGTCGTGTTGCCGGGGACGCTGAGTCCGGCGGCCGCCATGGTGGCGCCGCCGATGCGGACGTCGGTGAGCATCGAGCCCCGGCTTACAGGAGGGAGCGGCGGCGGAGTCTGCACGGCAAACGGCACCGGCGGCGACTGCCTCTCTGCGTTGGAGTATGCTGCATAGCTGGGCGTTGCTGGGGGAGGAGTGGTAAACGGCTGCGGGAGGGCCATGGGGAAGCCGGCGGCGTTGACGCGGTTAGGAAACGGCTGCTGCTGCTGCGTCGGCTCATAGGTGTAGCGGGCCCGCTTTTGAAGCGGTTCAGCGGACTGCATGCTGTTTTCTGACTCTGCGTTTGGAGAGGAGTGATCTGTGGATTCGGGGCTAGGGGTGCGTTCGACGTAGTTGGCCCGCTTTCGTTGCCGTTGAGGGCGCATCTTGCCCTGAGATATGTATTGTCAGCTTCGGCCGAGAGCATCACGGTCAAACCAGGAACCCCCTCCAATGACTTACTGTTTGGACACGTCGTGTGTCCCGGGGCTGAGCTGCGATACCAATGACAGCAGTTATGGCGTTTGCGTGTCCAGTCACACGGAGTTTGCACGGGATGGGATGGCGTTTGACGTGGTCACCCGACAAGAGAGAATATCAGTGATGCTGGTAGAGGGAGGATGGGAGAGGAGATGAAGAACGGCGAGGAGGAAGGGTAAATATAGCAGGATACGCCACAGGTTGCCGTTTGCTGAGTCGCAGCCTGATGCGTGCCACCCCCCGAAATAAACGGCCGAGGTCAGTAGCGCCTCAGGAATTGTTTGTTGCTGAATAGTACGTATTCAATGGGGCCAGGGGCTAGGAGAATAGGACGTGAATCGAGGCAAAAGTGAGTAGAGAGTGATGGCAGTTGTGAATCGGGAGACGTTGTCAATTACTCAAACAATGGGCGCTCTAAAGGGCCCTTCAAATAAACAGCTACACTCTATAGACTTATAAATAGGAATTCGCAGCCCCATCCGCTGCGGGCCGACGTCAACGCTTGGTTGCATCTCCATGATTCACTGTTACTTGAACCACATGCATTTCAACAATATCATTAGGTGGAGCATTTCGCGGGAGCCTGCAGGTGAGGGAGGTTCAGGTCTTTATATATACATGCAGTACATTGAGTATAGACAATCATAGCGCGACATTGGCCTTTCTGTTTTTTCCCCTTTTCCTTTTTCGTTGCCAACTGTGAACAAACGAGCCACCCCCGGAGGGTCTTTTTTTAGAACAATGGCGCTGTGTTCTCAACACTAGTCTCGATTATGGAACACTATTACTAAGTCCGTGAATAACATGTTGGCTAGCACACACACACCCCTTCTTGAGAGTTTCCCTCCTTGGCTCCTCACCTCCCACATCAATCAGACCGTTGTCGGTGCCTGCGCCACACTACGGCTGCTCCCGCGTTCCTTTGCGCCATGACGCAACTGGACAAGATACTTTTTTAAAAGAAAAGAAAAGAGAAAAAAAGGACGAGTTTTATGTTTTCAACCTGCATGATAAGCTAAATGCGTCACCAGAAGGATCATAAGAGGGGGCCAAACCATGCGTCCTGGTATTGGCTGGGTTCCCGCAGATTGACGCTTGCTCACGCCAATGCGAAATGCGACCACACGCTCACCATATGACGGGGGAAAAACTCTAATCCAACGACATGGGAACTTGTTTCCTGGGCGGTGAATAACCCATTTTCACTGCCAATACAATGAGGCAGAATCATGCTGCTGCCAGTTGCTGGGTGAGTGTAGGTGCATGTGAATCAGACAAAACATCGGCAGCTTGTCAACACCCATGCCCGTGATAAAAATTTGACGAGTTACTACCTACTTATTACATGACTAATAATACCACAGAAATTCCCACCCGCGCGCATTGGAAACTTGCCATTTCTCGTTCCTCGTGTCATCATATGTACGTAAAACTAACTACTACAAACAAGAAATGTGAATTTCAAACCTAACAAGGTATAGCCCAGCATGAGAATGTATCCAGGTACAAGTGTACCCCAAATCCCTGTCCATCTCAAAATAATAACAGAAAATGACTCGACTTAGGAGACGCCAGCAAAGGCATGGGCCAGCTACCCCCCGCTGATAAAACATAGATTAAAAAAAGAATCGCCCGGAGACAGTGAATAACAAACCTTTGCCATGTTGCGAATAGAACCAACACGCCGCCATTCCGACCATGTTCCCCATCTTTCCAGTTGCTTGCAGCTTTACTGAGAAAGCAGACCCTGCTAACATAATACCCAGCCTGCTCAAGGCTCACTTTTCCCAATTCCAAGTCGAAGACTCCGTGTGCGCCATTTCCTTCCAAAATATCAACTACAGGGCGAGGCCAGTGCCATCACCAGTCCATCGGTACAACGACAAGAGCTCCCTTCGGCGCTGTTGCTGCTCTCCGATATCTTCAGGCACGCGGCCCCGTACTTGTGCCAAGGCGCTGCGCATCACTTTGCTAAATTTTCTCTATATTTCGACTTAGTAATCGCTCCGAGTCATCACTAAATCAGCTTGGTTCGGCCGTACTCACCTGATACTCAGTATTCAGTGTCACAACACATGCTTCATGTGCCCGGACAATAGTTTCGCAGGCCTTGGCAACACTAGGGGATGCTTCAGATTGCAATTTATCCGCAATCAAGAGTAAAAGAAATGAGCCCTGAAGTAAGTATATCCCAAAGAAAAAGGGCATAAACTCCAGGCCAGGGTCATATTCGAGTATGTGATTAATAGCTTCCGCAGCCGCAACTGCGTGGCTTGTTGCAGTGATGAAACCTTCGGATGAGATCCAGAGGTCTTCATCATCCAAAAGATTGATCGGATCCCATTTGCCCGTCAACAAGATGTGTAAAACATGCATGACATGGGTTCCATATGCAATCACTATGCGAGTCTGGATATCGTTCTCAGTCAGCCGACTCGATCCATTCGTGTGCACTGAGTGAGCGGATGGCGTGTGAATGTCATTGGCTGCTCCGTGAGGATCCCCGTTCTCAAGAGCATCAGACTTATCTTCCGCCGTTCTAGATGTGTTTTTTTGCTCAAACATCTTCAAGCTCTGCTCGTATGTCTCCAAATGTCGGGTGATCTCGGCCGTCTGCATCTCCCATTCCTGTGCTAGCCGAAAGCCTAGCCCAAAACGAGGATGATTCCTGGCATGGTGCAGGTCAACAATTTCGCCCAGAATCGTCATGAGGGGGAGAAAATATCCAAAAATGCTGTGACCACGACACTCAAACTGGGGCCCTCGAGCTTGGTAGTCGTCTGCTTGGAAGCCCTCCGGGACCGAGTTGATCAGGTTAGGGTCTGTGTTGGGGCTAGGGAAGTTCCCAAAATCTCCATTCTGCCAGTCATTGTCGTCCATGGGCTGCAGCAGCCCTTCGCATTCGACATCGAGAAGGAAGAGAGGGCGGTTGTAACAGAGGGCCAGGTGTCTGTCGACAATGTAGATAAGCCACCAAATTCTACGTCTCTCCTCTCGCTCCTCTTCAGTAACGAAACCTGGGCTATTACGATGAATATCGTGCTCATCAGTTCCAGGACTATCCATGGCACTTGCATCATGCATTATGGGAGCAGGGTTGGGCGGAAGTTCTCGTCCCAATTTCAGCTCTCGTGCAAGCGACCAAGCAGCGTTCCACCATCGAACGCTGGCTCCCTTGTACTCGCTCGCTGAGACCACAACCGCAAGGTGGATGTATGTAATCACATCATCTAAGCTTCCTGCGGCGCCAAAGGGTCCAGACTCCCCTGCTAGGGCATCAAGACTAACAGACCCAGGCATAGCCACCCCAAGCCCCCCCAAGGCAACTCCATCTGCAACAGGACTTGGGGCATCGCCGGAAGCAGTGTGAATAAGTGGTTTGAGAAGGCAAACCGTCAACTCAAGAAGTCTTTGGCAGATCTTGGCGCGGGCTGAAGGGGTGTTGGCCAGAAATGGCGCGTCACTTGTCTGCGCAGCTACCCAGAGCATGCTGGCAAGAAGTGCTGGCTGACAGTGTCGTGGCTTTGTAGGATGAAGGAAAGATCGTTTGCGGAGGACGAATCCTAGAACGTATGGAGACATGGGATGCATCTGAGCGGATGATGACGACTGAAAGTACAAGTCCACCAGGTCGCAAGCCAAAGAAACTGGGATGATGTTTCCGAGATGCGGCACAAGGGGTTCAAGCACTGGGTATCGAAGTTTGGCATTCCCAAAACCAGCTTGGGCGACATGCGATTGAAATTGGCTTGGAGGGGATGCCATAGATATGCCCCAGCCAGGTGACGCTCCGCCTCCCATGTGATATCCTAACGGCGTGCCCGCCAATCTGAAGCCTGGGTTGGTTGAAAAATTGGGTGGGCTCTGGGCCTGAATGGCATACAAGTCGGGATAGCCGGATATGCTCCCTCGCCCATTGGCGTAGGCTTGATGCGCCAAACCCTGGCCATCTAATCCCTGGGAGTCATAACTGTGTGTCACAGTACCAAAGCCGTTGAGGTCGATGCCCGCAGAGTTATTGAGTTGTTCTCCGTCGAGGGGATGCGGTCCTGTTAAGTGAGGTTGATCGTTTAAATCGCCAAGCCTGTCTAGAGTCTCCAACCCTTCTGGCTGTTGCATAGTATCGTCGCCTCGGTCGGTTGTAGATTTGTCGCTCAGACTCTGTGCTCGACCGTTGGTGGACTGCAGTGGTGGTGAACAGGCAGGCATAGTATCGGATCGATTTTCGTTTGCCTGGCTACCATCAATCCCCAAGTTATCGGCATGTTGACCACCTTGTCCTCCCACTGCCGCCGCAGCCGCAGCCTGAGCCGCGGCTTGTTGGGCTAGCTCTTTTCTGGAGGCTTTGCCTCGCTTCTTTCTTTCACGAATATATTCACAACCAAGACCAAATTCTACTCACATCAGCGGAAGAACATGTGTGTTTGGTTTTAGACCTACCGATGCAGTGCGCACAGGGGTGCTGGCCGTCGCACTTTGTTCGTAACTGATTACATTGATCGCAAGCCCGACTAATTCTCCTTCTGATGGGGCCAGAGGTTCCTGATGCGCGAGAACCAGACCCATACGGGTGCTGGCGAGGTTTCATTTGCGGTCCAGCCCTCACCAAATGGTTGCTCGGGACTCCAGACGGCTGTTGGAGATGTTGGATAGGGTACTGAGAGCCATGCCCTAATGCTTCGAGCCCGTTGGACTGCATTTGGGCTTGTGAACCATGCCCGTTTGGTGAAAGGGCAGAGGATGATATGTTCTGGTAGGGAGAGAAGCGTTGAAGAGGGTTAGACAACATCTTGTCTGCCTCTTATTTGGCAATATCTGTGTGGAGTGTTAGATATTCTTTTTTTTCTTTCATCAATCGCAGTACCACAAACAGTCGGTGAGCCTGCGACACCATCGAGAGATGAGTGCTGTTTTAAACAAGGATGCACTTACAGCAGGGATAGAGTCGGTGCTAAACACCTCCTTGAACACAAACGGCGGTAAAGCCAAAGAGGCAACTGCACTCAAGGTCTTTAACGCCAGGCTTGAAGCCTCTCCTTTGTGAAGAGGTGCGGCAGTGCTCGCAGCTGTGGCAAGGTCTATGGCGAAGAGGGTCAGATTTAACTCTTTCCAGGCAGAAAGTTATTGTTTGCGGGGAAGGATGGGGGAAGATTGGGGGTGGGCAGGTCTGAGTTATGTCGCGCGCCAATCGAGCATGGGTCAAAAGGGCGTCAGATCAACACAAAAGGCCACCACGCGGCGTAGTGTTGATGGAGGGGGTGGGTGGGTTAATGTCTGAGCGAGTTTGGGATGCCCCAGACGTGACAGAAATGACCGTAGCCGAAATTTGACTCGGAAGCTGGAGCATACCGGGTCTTTCAGGAAATGTAACGGCGAGCGTGTGTAAGAGAGAGGCATGGGGGAGTCGGGGCTGGGAGCTCGACGTGGTGCGACATGGGACACATGGCAAGAAATAGGAAAGACACTCACCACGTTTTTTGATCGAAGATCTTCTTCACAAGCGCGAGGCACAATTTTGACTACAATCGAGTCTCGCGATTACTCAATGTAGTTGTTGTATCTGAGCGTCAAAGGGCTTTCGTCTTAAAGATCGGTGCGGAGTAACGAGCTTGGTGAGAGTGACAAGGCCGGTTTGTTTCTGCAGTCGGTTGTTTTGGGGGATGATACAAAGCTTTGTGTGTAAAATCGGGCCAAGATTCTCTCCTCACTTGTCCAGCCCGAAATAAGATGATCGAGAGGAGTGGAGGTGAGGTGGTCAGGTCAGGTCAGTCAGACCAGCACAGCCATCAGGCGTACTTTCAACTCGAGTGCCTTCGTTCAGAGTCCACGACGAACTTGTGCCGCAATCTCCTGGAGAATGCATAGGAAAGAATAAAGAAAAATCAATCGTCAGGATTCTGCGGTGCTCAATTGGGTCGGAGGGTCCAAGAAGCGCGCAAAAAGAGAGCAACTTGGATCCCGGCAAACGCTCATGTATATACCAGGTGCTGCGAAACGGGTGACGGCGGGTTGTGGGAGGGGAAGACTTGACTGTACAGTGGTTTTTTTCGCTCTGCAGCAGCTCCGGCTAGCTCGTGACCAGGTGCCAGGGGCCCGATGCGATTCCCGTAGGGAAGGATGCTGCGCTTCTGGGCACTGGAGCTACCGAATGGGTCGCTTATTCGGTATGGGGTAGTGAGTACTTTAGCTCCAAGCTTGAGAGCGAGGTCCCGCCGAAGGTGGGTTGAATGGGCAGATGTGGAGGTGGTGGAGGTGGAGTTAGTTAGCTACGAGAATGGCCCAACAGGTCTTGAATTTGTGGGAATGAGACATGTACCATCCCGCTCGTTCCTCTCATCACCTTGAAGCTGGATTCAATCGATTCAACGACAAGCGCTCCCCGGTGATTTGATGGGCAAAGTGATTTGCGTGCCAATCATTCCCTCGGCTGAGGCTATCCTATGACGGCTTGACAGCGCGACCCGAACCGACCAGGGGCCAGTCCATCCCATCACCAGGAGGGGCCGAGGTGTGGAGAATCAGATGGGCACCCAAATCCCGTCCACATGGCACCAAGTCTTTCCAAAGTGGACAGGGAGCTCTGGACCCTAGCTTATTCCGGGGCACATGGGGTAAAGAGATGAGCGAGATGGGAAAGGATGGCACCTCGTCTGTCTCGTCTGAAGTCGTCTTAAGGGTGTGAAGACGATGGACTAGAACCCAGCTCCTTTAAGACTGAAATCCTTCCATTTCTTCAAGGTTGCCGTTTATTGCCAACGGTTTGTCTTGGCACCAACATTCCAAGTGCAGAACTCGGATTGGATCGCTGATGCCCAGGGTGGCTGGCCTTGGTTGCAAACTGAATTTCGGGAACGAGCGGCAATCTATCTCCTGTTCGGAGACCTGGTTCCAACCGCCTTTACTTCCTCATTATGCTCGTTTTTTTCTTCTCCCACATCGAGGTGGAATAGCTGCTGACCTCAAAGGATCTAGCATGCGTTGGAAAATGGCATGGCACCGCCGGCCTGGGTGTGATAACTGGATTCTCATAATGCGGTCGGTGACCACGGCCTGGCCGCGCATAAAACGAACTGGCCACCAATCTTAACACGGCCCGAGGGAGTATAATGCTGTCACGGTTGTGACGCCGCGCCACACAATGCCAGCAGAGTGCTTTAGTTTCCGATGTCAATGGCCTCCTTGGCCGGAGCCTCGGGACGCTGTCCACACCTCGAGCAACAGTTCGTGCTGACGTTGGCGCTGTGACGAGGAGGATGAGGGTGTTGGCATCCAATATGCGGCAATCATGGCTGAAGGGAGAGACAAAGACGTCACCGGCTCTGGAGCCGCTTCTCTTTGGTGGTGAGTAGCGTCAATAGGCGCCACCAGAGACGAATGATGGCTTCGGCGACCGCTCCACCGGCGATGCGAGGGGACGAACCCTACCCCCAACATCCACCGCCAGAGTGATTAGATGTGTGGAGAATGCAGTCGAGTCTCAAAATGGGTGGCATACCGAACTCCCCGGCCACAGCCAACCGCAATTGCCCAACTATCCCCGGATTTTCTTCCAAGTGGGGTTCCGTTCGATGCATAGAGCTAACTCGCCACGGAGTCCTCTGTGGGAGGGAGGTTGGCAGGTCAGGCCTGAAGTGGGCAATTGAGGTAGCCCAGTTACGCAATGCAAGTGGTCGACTTCGCTGGCCCATCGTTCCCCTATAGGGATGGTATGTACAAGACCTACCCTTGCTGCCTTGACACCCTGGTCTGGTTTGGCCTGCCTTGCTGCAAACCCAGCCCAGCTGCACCGTCTTTCCCACATGCACATGTTTTAACGTCTGCCCGGCGGTTACCGTTTGAGAACCATTCCAAATCTTTAGCAGCTTGCCAACCCAGTCCCTTAGCTCGCCCAGGTAGGTAGGTACATAACGTGGCCGCTGACATGGAGCGCCACAGTTCTAGGTGTCAATCATCTGGTTTCCTTCTTTCCGAGCACTTGATGCTTTGGGCACCGAAGAATCCCCTCAGTTGGTACTTTAATACTTGGGTAGACAGTTACTATTAGGTGGTACCAGTAGGTCGAGGCAGGCGGGGAGGTAAATGGCACACCCGAGGCACCTTCTTGAAATACGCACCATCTTACCCAACCTGGGAGATAGCTCCTTCCTATCTCCATTCGTGTTGTGCACATCATCTCATCATCCCTCCTGGGAAGTGCGTCCTTAATCCGATCGCAAAAAGAAAAAAAAAACCATGACGCCTTCTTGAGCCGCGCCTCGCCACATGGCCTGTTTCTCGCGGCCTCATCGTGCTGGGCGTTGCTCAAAAGTGCTTGTTTGTTGTCGCATTTCTTTACCGTTGCATTTTCGCGCTCCAATAGCGTGACAATCGCAAAGCGCCAGCACCACCACATTCGCCATCCCCGTGCCTGTCGCAGCCACCGCATAGCATTGAGGCGCTCCATCCAAGGTTCCATGGTTCCAGGCTTTCTGGACCCCAAGGGTCCGCGGGCGCAAGGAGAACCGACGTAACGTCGAGCCGGCACTTGGACCAGCGCTTACTTCGTGGAACGCGAAGGGCTACATGCGAGCATCCTCACAGGTCCGGGCAGTCATGCGAGGCGCATCCTGTCTACCCCATGCAACCTGCGGCTTGCGAGCGCGACAGCCCCGGCCGCTGCTACAACGCCTGCCATCCCATCTCGACACTCACTCACTGCCCTGGGGGCATTTCGTGGCACATGTTCCCGCCGCCAGCCCGCCGCCAACCCGCCACCGGAACCCCTCCTGTGTGGCGCCGAGACAGGAAACGGGGGCCGGGCCGAATCCCCACTCGTCCGCCTCGACAGCCCTCCTCTACACGACCCTAGTTCTCAGCACCCTGTTTGACCCGTCCTTGATCATCGTTAACCATGTCTACCTGCTCGCCTGTCTTGCAGCGGCCGCACATCCCACTCGACCACTGGCGTCCTTTGGTCGCAAAAAATGCCTGAGAGTAACAGCATTGTATGGCAGTCATGTTACCCACCCATTTCCAACCTCCACCACGTGGCTCCAGCCTCTACGGCCTTCATCAGCCCTGGCCAAATGCACGCCAATTTTGGATTGTATTCGGCCTCCCCCGCCATATTCATCACGGGGAACTGGTCCGGGGGTAGACGAAACCAATGCAGTATCCTGCTTCCCCGCTCTTGGCACTGCGCCTGTCTGGCCAAGTCTCATGTCACACAGGATGGGTGCCCATGCTAACTAAGCATCCACCTGCTCTCAAGACTGAGTGTTTGACGCCTTGGGAACTTTTCAAACTGTGTTGAACCACAGTCGCAGATATGATAAGCTTTCTCTCAGGTCATTGGATAAAACTCCCAATGAAAAAGAATTAGTTGATCCTACAGTCCAGCATTATTTCAACACCTGCCTTAAACAAAATGGTGGCATCAAGACTTGGGGTTTGGGAACAAATGGTATACCTTAGATAAACAATGTCTACCGCGTCAGTGTGCAATCAAACGACCCTTGAGAGGTGTGTGTGGATGTAGTTGTATCTACTATGTAAGTGGAGGGTTGACCTAAATTCTCATCTCTTGCAAGAAATCCCAGGCCCGTTCCAAGCGGTACAATTGCCACTTTGAGAAGTCAATTTGCGGGACCTTCCGATCCTGGATGGTCAGCCTTTGCCCTACAGATCTTGGTGGTGAGAATGCTACTCGTCTCGACCTCGAGCTTGACCGCCTCAGAACCCTAACGCCTGGCTCTACCTACAGCACATGCTCACTTGCTCGCTTCATATTTCGTGCACTAGCTTAGGAGCTACTTGTAAGTCTTTGCGTTTTAGTGATGGCAACAATGAATGGCATCACCCGATCGGCTTCTTTCTTTTCCCTCGCCGATCAAAAGCGCGTGCATCTTATTTAGTTCTTTATTGTTCATCGATGAGGTCGCATTCGCGATAATGACTTCAGCTGGAGCAACCTCCGATTCAATAGCAAAGACGCCAAGGTCTGGGACGAACGGCACTGCCGCCACTATACCGAATTCCAACTGCTACGGTAATCATGGAGCCCTGGTAGGGTGCTTGGAGAATTCTGGGTGCTGAACTTCCACCAAACGCTGCATCACACAGCGTGCCATGTATTGGCGATCTCGTCGTCGTCGTCCATCATCCTACCGTGATCGTCGCAAACAATTTCCTTGAAGCCCATCCCTGAGCAACGCCGGCTGGCTGAGCCCTACGGTGAAAAGTGTGCGTAAAAGTTGCGAGCCTATCAGGCGTCTTGCGGCTTGAGGTATATCACCCCCGGACCTCGGGTCTACAGTCCGACCGAGGGGAAATACGCCTCACGGGACATATGGGAACCGAGCTGTCCTTTTCACTATGCATAACCACTGCTAGGCAAAAGTGTACGCCCAATACCCCGGATTACAATGCAGTTTGTTACGCGTTCGTACCAGGGGTAGGCCGCCCTATGCCTGTTGCATAGTGCCTGCATACTACAGACCACACGGCGGGAAAGAAAGCGTGAAAATGAGCCGGCATGGGTCAAGCGATCCCCCATTGCTACGTCGGGTTATCTTCTGGAACTTGTAGAAACCACAACACCCGGGGTTTTGATGAATTTGGGGGTTATGTAGAGAAATGCCCCTAGGTCAGGTCGTTACGACGTTCTGCCAGCTTTGGGGGCGTGTGAGGCAAGGGAATGGTGGATTAGGCCTCTGTAGTCTCATTCAAAGCACCTAAACAAGCCACATTTACTATCATGACTGCCACTGAGAAGCAGTTGTGGGGGAAATGTGAGAATCTAATTATCTCATTGAATTCGATGGATAGTGCTCTCCAAAAATGGCTTTTTAAAAAGAATCTACAACAGTCGGCGAGCCAAGATCCAACAACCAATTGACGGGGTACTATTCCAAGGCTAGCAACCGATTCAAACGCCTTTTCTCAGGTAATCCTTTAACTCCTAGCCAGTCCCAGTCATTGGGCATGGTATAGTGCATGTTAAGCAAGACTATTTTCTCCCTCGGGGTATAGAACGCCTAGTCAAGCCCAGGTAGCCAACCTGAGCCTGTTAACGAAGCACCCAGGCCATCAAAGGCGGCCATCGGGTCATTAGAATCCGCAGGCATGCTGGCGTTGCCCTCAGTGTTATTACTCGGGGTATCATTGCTCCGACGATCCCCAAACACAAAGACGGATGCGTCTTGACCACCATTGGCGATCTGCCAGGACTCGAAACTCTGATGCCACCTTGCGCTGTCGTTCAGGAACCATTCCTGGCCGTCCATCCTCATCGACCTGTTTGATGAAGCCCGGCCTCTGTTTTCAGGCTGCATCCTCCGTGTCGGCGCCATTGTCCCGGGATTAAGTGGTGCAAACGAGCTTTGAAAGGCTGGCATCGGCGCCGCCGAGGACGTCGGGTTCCACCCAGCTACAGGCTCTGCTCCAAAGGACATACTGCCCCCATCAAGAGATATGCCCGCTTGCTGAGCAAGTGGTAAAGAGGTTGGGGCGCTGGTCGTTAGGGGAGTGGCCATTGCTGACGGTTGCATTGGCCGAGCGAGTTGGGCCTGGGCATATTGTGTGAGGGGGCTGTACTCCTCGCTTGCCTGGAACCCGCTCATACCATCCGAGTTGGGGGATGACCCGGTATTGGATCGAGGCGAAGGAACGTCGGATGTACTGTACGTTCCATACTTTTCGTCAGCACGTTGCAGGGTGGCTGCCGCGTCTTCTGGGAGTTCGCAGTTCCATTTACGGGCAAGGACACTGAGAATACTCAAAGTCCGCCTGGCACACAGCCAGTCCTCGGCCATCTCTTCAAGATGCTTAACTCCATGCGTTATATCACGTCTGGCGGTTTTTTCGGGTAGGTTGAGCAAGTGAATTGTGCAGGCGCTGTGTATCATATAAACTGCGATGTTGCAAATCTGGCGGAGATTCCACAACTTCTTGTACAAGCGCAATAGCTTAGATATTGCACCGGCATTTGCGGTGCAGATGCGACGGGGAGACACGTGGGGTGGAAGAGGAGACGTCGCCGGCGTGTATTTTAAGAATGGTCGGAAAAGATGGATGTATTGAAGGTGGAAAAACATGCTATCCTTTATTAGCAAACCTGTCAATTGAAACCAATTTTCTTTAAGAAAAAATAACTTACTGCATGAGAAGGACGTTAGGTAATTGTCCTTCTCTTGGCTCAAACTCTTTAGGCAGCTCCTTTCGCCATTCCTCTAGGCGGCGATGTAATTCACTGAGCTTCTTGAGCTCCACGCTCTTACCACTAGAGCGACCGATAGTATTAGGGTGGTAGAAGAAGGCCAGCAGGTCGCTGCTAACCTCGCAAAGTTTTGATAGCTGTAGAGCGACAGCGCGGGTTCTCGAGGGCTGCATTGAGTTCTGATCAAACCCCGTGTCGGTATAAGGTGACCAAGGCTGAGCGTCCTCGTCGGGGAAGACTTCGATCCTAGATACGTTGAACGAGCTTTTGGATATCTGAGGCAGCCTTCCGAGGTAGTTGGACCAGCACTTATCAAACAAGTAACAACCCCAGAAGGTGATTCGTCTTGCGTCGATTTCGTAATCGCTCATACGTTCTTGGTCGAGTTGTCCAACATCAAGGTTCAACCCAATGTCCTCGGCCATGCGGAAACTCATTCCACTATACACCCAACCTTTGGCTTCCCTGGCACAGCCGGCTTCCCTAACCGACATGAGAGCAAGGGCCTGAACCGTGACCAACCTTGGCTTCTCATACTCGTCATTTTCGACAATGAGGCGCTTCGCTTCGGCAAAGAAATGATCACCCTTGGTCCGACTATCTCCCAGGGTTCCATAGGCGCCAGGAGCGTTCGTAAAGTGACAACCCAGAGCAAGCATGGCATTAACAAGAAGAGAAGAGCAGTATTGAGTCCCCCGTCCAAGACCCGCTTTTCCTTTCATAAAATCTCGAAAGAACATTGTTTTGGAGAGGGCAGTGAAATATGGGTAGTGCCAGTTGAAATACATGTTCATGAGATGGGTGATAAGTTGCTTATCCTTAGTAACCTGGGTCCATGTCGTGATGGGGTCCTCGCCCAGGGCAAATTGCTCAGTATGTGGTTCACTGTCGCCTTCATGGTGAGGATCCCCGAGATAAATGAGGTGAGAAGTTCCTCCGATGAATCTAACGGAACCATTCTCAAGCCTGAGCTCGCCCATCTTCCGAGCCAAGTCTCTTTCACCCTCGACGGGTTGGTCAGAAGAGTCCTGGAAATCAATTTGATCCAGACCTGGAGCGTCCTGGGATGCTTTCTCCTGCTGTTGCTGTTGCTTCAAGAATTGCTCCGCGACAGTATCAAGGCTATTGCATGTTCGTATTTGCCTGACAACATCTGGAACATCTTCTTCGTCGGCGTTGAGAATGGCCTCAATAAGGATTTGAAGGGTTGCACTGCGAGCTTTCACACTATCAACCTTTTCTCTATAGACACCCTTGCGTCGGTGGTCCGAATTCGGATCATAAACACACTCGGTTCCATAAACACTGGCGCAAGCGGCACAACTGGGAATGGCGCCGTCGCATTTCGACTTTCGTTTCCTGCACGCGATACACGCGGTGCTGACGCATCGCCGCTTCTGGCCGGCGGGGTCGGCCCCTCTGCGAGACTTCTTCCTGGAGCCGCCCGCCGCAGAGGGACCAGGCGGCGCGGAAGCTGCCGGATGAGCCTCCTCCATAGTGCCAATGCGAAGGCTGAGGTTGGGTTCCTGGGTAGAGCGCAAAGAACGAAGCGTTTCTGTAGTGGTGGTACGATGCAGATCTTGGGATGCCTAGAGAGCCGACAAGGCAACCAAGTGGCCCTCGGAGAAGGCAGAAATAGAGGCTAGGGGATGCGATATCTAGAACTTTAGCGGGAAAAAGGCCAATCAAAGAGTTCTGTTGCGGCTAGATGGCGTGAGGCCCTGAACGATATCGATGCGCGCTTTCGGATCGGCAACTGTTACTATGACCAGCGCCGAAATGCTTGGTAATCAAGCATTTTCGGTTTGTGGTGGCGGGGCTTGGTAGCCTTGGGCGCGCAGTTAGTGAAGCTAAGTTAGGTGTTTGATTCTTCAAGGAGCAGTCCGAGGGGCCTTCAAGGGTTAAATTTGGACGGTGCGACGAGGAGAGAAAAAAGAGCATTACGGGGGAAGGCGAGGTGCGCAACACACGCCTTGGCTTGGCGCTTGACTCGGGCTTCCCTGATGGAGTGGGTAATTGGGGCCGGCTCACACAAGGAGGGGTCTCAGCTTGGTCGCCACACTTGTCTGGGGGCAGCATGTATCCTTCAACGACGCTTCACACGGTGATGGCCATTAAGCTCCTGGGGCTTCCCCGGATTCTCCATCGGTAGCAACGGCACAGGAGACGCTCCGCCACGACGGATCGATCAATGCAGAGCCTGGCCAGTCAAGGATGCGGCTCATCATCTAGCGCGGGGGTTGATGCCGACAGAGATATCCCACCTGATAAGCTTGCGTCGTAGCGTCAGATTGGCCCCCTTATCAAACGACGGAGTACCTCATCCACACCAGTTTAATTATGCTCTTGACATTGGCGTTGCCAGCATAACGGGCGGCCAGGGCCTCGGCATCGTGCGGGGGGGTGCAGATGCTCCACCGGCGTTCGCATTTATTTGTATCTAATGTCTATCAGTGTCTCCTTGGCAGAGCACAAAGAGACACCCAGGTGAGACCAACACCCCACCCCCACACTCGAGGTCGAGACTTGTGCCTGTCAGCCAGATACACCAGTCCCGGCCAGGCGGTTGGCTCCCTTGTCACACGTCTTCTCAAGTTATGCGGCCTTTCTCCCCTCGATCCTTATCTGCAGGCTTTTAAGAAATCAAATACGGCGCCCGCCCACCCACACGCATGCACACGCTTGCACACGCTTGCAGGCACAGGGTCGATCATTGCGATTTGGTTCACCATCATCGGAAACAGCGCGTGATCGATGTATTCACGTGTCCACCCCAGCTTCTCGTGTAGGGCAAATACTTGGTAGATACTGAAACGTTCGTTACCCTTGTCATCCCCCATTCAGTCGTCTAGATGAAAAATGCGTGCTCCGGGAGTTTTGTTACCTGAAGCGATCGCCTGGGGCGTGGAAACCAAATACGACAATTGCAAATGCTAGCATTTAAATGGAATGACAAAAATTGTCTTTGAAGCTCATCGCGCGTATCTCGTATTCAACATCACCGACTTGCCATACACGAAAGCGCCAGCACTATCCCGCCAACATCACAATGCCAACCACGCATGCTTTTTAACAGTGGTGATACATACAGGATACATCCGGCCGTCTACCGTACACTCTAAAGATGGTATATTACACAGGCAGAACAACTCTCTGCCCAATGACCAGAACCTCTCCTTGTTCACATCCCAGTCATCGACTCTTGTTCATAATTGCACCATTTTAGGTCCATTACCCACGTCCAAGGTACCAGTTGTGAGCCAGTTGGCTCGTCAAGTAGTTGAAGGGCGTAGGAACCTCGGCCATACCCTTGCGTGCAACGGGGTGTCGAAGGTAGACAGCGGCACAGATGTTGGGGTTGACTTCGAGGTAGCGAGGGATGAAAGCGAAGGCGGACATATAGGGACGTGGCCTCCAGGGAGTGAGGTAGGGTTTCGATTCGTCAACCGGGTTCTCCTCGTCAGCCTTCAATGCGAGGGCGAGGCGGCGGATCTCCTCGTTGGTGAATTGATGTGTGGAAATGATGTGTTCGGCCCAGCCACGATCCTTGTTGCTGGTGAGGCCCTCCAGACCCTTTTCGAGCACTCGCTTTTGGAATTCCTTCCTCTTCGTAAGACGCTCCTCCTCTTGCTCAGGAGTCAACTCTTCAGCTTCAGCTTCCTTGTCTTTCACGCCCTCCGTCTCCTTGTCAGCACGGTCGGCCTTCTTGAATCCGCGAATGGATTGTAGGCTTTCAATCTGTTCTTGAAGTTTCTCGATGAGGTCGCTTGCGGACAGCTTTGAATCCTCAGGAAGCGACAAGAAACGCTGAGCAGTGGCACGGAACAGGCGCAACTCCTGCTTTTGTTTGGCTGATAGGTTCTTCACATCACCTCGAAGAATTTCGCGTGCACCTCTTCGGAGGCGACGGAGGCGACGACTCTGGTTGTAAAGCTCATCTTCCTCGCTGAGCTTAACTTCCACCTCGCCCTCGTCTGCCTCGGCAGCCTCTCTCTCTTCCGCCTCCGCCTCCACGGCTTCCCCTTCCGTGGCTTTGGCTTGGCCCTTTGAGGTTTGGTGTAGTTCCAGTTCCTTTTCCTCGCGCCTCTTTCGGGCTTCAATGCTGTCCTTAAGAGAAGTAATAGCCTTGGGAGGTTTCTGCACTCCAGTTCCGTACAGGACCTTTTCAACTTCAACTTGGAACATGTCACCTGGGTTCAGTTGGTAGGAGGGGTGAACCATCTACCCGAGGTTAGTGAACATTCTAAAAACAGGGCAACTGTCTGGAATTTCTTGGGCAACGCACCTTCTTGCCATTGACCTTCACAGCTCCGTGGATTACAAACTGGCGAGCTTGTCGTACACTGCTAGCAAACAGGGCTCGGAAAACAGCAGTGTCCAGTCTTCGCTCGATAGGCGCAAACGTCATCTGCATGTAAGGCGTCATGTCCTTGTGATGCTCAGACAACATTGCGTTGACGTCGCCGAATCCAGAAGTTCGCTGACCAGGATGGGTCAAATTTCTTTGGTTCCTGCTGGGCCTGGGCACTCGAGAGTATCCTTCAGCAGTAATATTAGAAGTGCTCAGGCCTGAACCACGGCCAGCCGCCTGTTCGGCTCCATCATTTGCGGCAAGGTACTCGGGAGGCATATCGACAGCGGAGAGGAGACGTCGTGAAAACAGCCGCACCCACTTCTTTTCTGGGATGTGCTCGCCGTGGTAACCTCGAGTTTTCGACTTGGCCGCCCATTTTTGCTGGAAGAAAGTTGCTCGGCCATTGACAAGAGGCTCCCGGGCAGCCGCTCGAGCGATGTTATAGAGGTTGAATTTGTTCCATGATTGCCTCAATTTCTGGGTTGATCTTTGGTCAGCTGAGAACAATTCTGCACGGCGCAACCTCAGAAATCGCCAGAAAAAGGCTTCGCAGAAAAGTAGGTAGTACGTACCGGGCGGCTAAGACTGTAGAATCTCCAGGGCTTACGCATCTTGACGAATTGAGGCCCGCGATGCTGGGGACTGACACACCGTGATGAGCTTGAGGAGCCAAATTTTTGGTCCTGGAGCCAACCTGGGTGAACGGATTATCTTGCCGCTCCGACCGTTCTACATCCGGTAGTCCAAAATTGGCATCAGCTCACGCCAGTTGCGGGCTGCTGACCTAATCGGCTCAGATCCACGCAATAAGTGGGTCAGTAAGTCGAGACGCGACTCAATTAAACAAACGCGTCGCGGGCCAAACGGGACCTCCTCCATCATGGCCGTGGGGATAAGTCGAACAAATTACGACACTCAACACAATTCAGGCCACATCGTCGCTTCATACTCAGACGAATTTGAAAATGTTGTCGGCATCATCACCCATTGCTTTCCCCAAGAGCTCATCGCCTCCTGCACCGAAACGCTCCAAACCTCATGACCATGGCCCTCCCAAGCCAAAGGCCCGCGGACCATTCGTCGTCGATGATGACGATTCGGATGAAGAAGAAACCGCTACCCACACAGAACCTGTGGCTAAGCGACCCATGCTAGATGACCCCCGAGAAGGTCATTCGGAGGAGCCTCTTGTCAACACCACAGAAACAAACGACGATTCCCAGGCCATATCCGACGCCCCGATGCCACAAATCTCCCTTCCAATTTGGTCAAGCCAACGACCACTTTTCTCAGGCTCCCTACTAAGTACCCTGGCTCCAAAGTCGTACATCGTCAGGACGTGCAATGGAAAAGCTACAACCATCAAGGAACGTAAAATGTCAGCAGCCCCTTCCTACGAAACAATGGTTGCCGCCCGGTCAAAAACGAAAGAAGGCAGAGCGAAACGCAGTTACTACGGAATTGATATTCACGAACTCATCACTGCCGCATCCACGGAGATGGCAAGCAAGCAGAATATGCAGCCCACACAACCATCTGTCCCGATACGGTCCATTGAGACAGCTCCGACAAACAAGAAGACAAAACGAACATTATTGTGGACAGAAAAGTATCGTGCTCGGAATTTCATGGATCTGTGTGGAGACGATGGTACAAACAGGATGGTCCTACGGTGGCTCAAGAAATGGGACCCTGTGGTATTTCCCGGAGCCACCAAGTCCAGGCCCGTCATCGCAAGGAGACCGGGTGTGAAACATCAAGAAGAAGAAGAGAAACCGCACAAGAAGATCCTCATGTTGACGGGGCCACCCGGTTTAGGAAAGACGACTTTGGCACATGTTTGTGCTCGACAAGCTGGATACGATGTGATGGAAATTAACGCGAGTGACGATCGAAGTCGAGACGTGGTAAAGAATCGAATCCGAACCAGCTTAGGCACTGAAAGTGTCAAGAACGTCGCCAACCATAAGGAAGGAGACGGTTCGCAAAAGGTGGCCAAGCCAGCATGTGTCATCGTTGATGAAGTCGACGGTGTGGTGTCTGGAGCAGGAGCTTCTGGAGAAGGCGGTTTCGTTAAAGCGCTGATTGATCTGGTTATGCTTGATCAAAAGAACAGTGCGAGCACGGCTTCAGAAAACCAGAACCGCAAGAAGAAGAAAGGCGATGACTTCCGACTCATGCGTCCACTTATTCTAATCTGCAATGACGTATACCATCCATCTCTGCGGCCTCTCCGGCAATCTGGCCTTGCGGAAATCATCCATGTCGGCAAGCCCACCGTCGAGGCTGTCGTAACCCGCCTGAAAACCGTCTTTGAAAAGGAGGGCATTCCCTGCGACAAGGACGCAGCGCGCAAACTCTGTGAGGCGGCATGGGGTATGAGTAGCGGTATTGATGCCAAGCGGGGAGCTCAGAGCACTGTTGAAGGTGACCTACGAGGTGTCATGGTGGTGGGTGAATGGGTGGCCGGCCGATTTCGCGCGGCGCCGGTTGAGGGCACTGGTCGACTTACCAGACAATGGATCGAGAACCACATCCTAGGAGATCTTGCCAAGGGCGGCGGAGGGGGTCGTGGCCTCGGCCGTGGCGGTGTCAAAGATATCGTGTCACGTCTTTTCCAAGAAGGCGGCGGGTTTCCCAAGCAAGCAATGGATCTCTCGGAGTCGAAAACGAAACATGAGCAACCCAAGGCGGAGCTGGGCTTCGGCGAGCAACAGAAAAAATACGCAATGGAGCGCTTACAACACATGATTGAGACAAGCGGCGAAATCAGCCATATCATGACTGAAGTCTTTGCCGAATATCCTAATCGCGACTTCAACGACGACATGTATCTATCCAAACCAAACCAAGCATACGATTGGCTGCACTTTCACGATACGTGTCAGTCCCGCCTCTATTCAAGCCAGGAATGGGAGCTCGCCCCGTACCTGAGCCAACCGGTTCTCGCATGTCACCACCTTTTTGCCTCGCCAAAACGCTACGTCCCTAACATGGGTTACGACCGTCGTTGGGGTGCCGATGCAGAAGAGGACACGGAACCGCCTTTGCCCTTCTCTGGTCCCCGCGCCGACTATCAGGCTAACGAGACGGAGCGGCAAAATCGGGCTCAACTGCAAGCTTTGCAAAGCCAGCTCCCACCAACCTTGATGAGGTCGTTCCGAAGCCCCGAGGACGTTGCCGCCGAGTTTCTGCCATACCTCGTACGACTTATTTCACCCGATGTCAAGCCTGTCGTCGTGGGCGGCAGCCAAGGCTCTACAGCTTCAGTGCGCAAGGAGAGTGAACGCGCCATGGTTAAGAGGGCGTCAGAAATCCTCGCTGAAGTTGGAATCTTGCTACAAAAGGGCAAGATCGAGACCGAATCCACGAGTAGGAATGCACAATATGTTTATCGAATGGAACCGTAAGTCAGCGAGATCAGCCTGTATGAACCAACCTTACTAATATGGATTGTAGTGATCTCGATGCCCTCTCCACTTTTGAAACAGCCGCATCCCTCCTCCTGTCTTCTCAAGCGCCCACGCGATACGCCGTGCGCCAAGTCCTCGATCAGGAACTCAAGCTTACTATTGCCGCACGGGAGGCTTTGTCCCGTCAGGCCCGCTTCAAGGCTGGCAACCCACTTGGCCATGACCTCAACGCTTTCAACGATAAAGAAAATGCTGCCAGGGCCAAGGCTAAGATGCTAGAGATGGCGGCTAAAGAGGAAGAAGCCGTTAAACGAGACTTTTTCGGTCGCGTCATCGTGGCTAGGCCGTTGTCTGAGATGGATGCGAATGCCCATGAAAACAGCAACCGGCGCAAGGAAAAGGAGCGTAAGGTGTGGGTGACATATCACGAAGGTCTAAATAATGCAGTGAGAAAACCAATGTCATTGCAGGAGTTTATGAAGGGCATGTAGAGGAGGGTTTATTCAGGGACGTGGTATTTCTTTTCTTTCTTTCTTTCTTTTTTTTTTTTTTTTTTTTTGGCATAGCATAGCAATGGAAATACTTGGGTCGGGTCAGGAAATGGAATAATGATATCTAGAAATAAGGGGGTATGCGAATTGCTCAAGTTATAAAGACGGCTATCTAGTCCTAATTTGTTCATACATCCATGTCCATACATGACAGCCGTGCCTAATTCGATCAACTCTGTCTTGTATGGTTCTATCCAAACGCCAACGTCTCTACAGCTTCGACTTGGGCCTCTGTGCCGGGACGGCAAGAGGGTCGTACACGGTTGTTGACAGGTTATCAGCGTGGTAGGCTGAGTGGTTGTGCAGGCTGCGGGTATCAAGCAAGCCAGGGTGCAGGTCCTCGATGCGTGTGGCGCCAATCAGGCGCATGTTCATCTCCAGCTCGTCCTTTAGCAGCTGCATGGAGCGCTCGACACCGGGCTGGCCATAGGCACTCATGGCGTAGAGGAACGGCCTACCGATGCCGACGCCCTTAGCACCCAGACACAGCGCCTTGAGGATGTCTGTGCCACGGCGGACGCCACCGTCAATGAAGATTTCAATCTTGTCCTGCAGGCCCAGCTCACGCAGCACGGGCATGGTGTCGGCGAGCACCTCAACCGCCGAGGGGGCGAATTCCAGTTGGCGACCGCCGTGGTTGGACAACACAACACCTTGACAGCCGTACTCAATGGCCTTGAGAACGTCGTCGACGCGCTGCACGCCCTTGATGATGATGGGCATCTTCGTGATGCTCTGGAACCAGGGGATGTCGTCCCAGCACAATGCAGGGTCAATGAAGCTCGAGATGGCGCGGGCGGCACCCTGGCTGGTATCCGTCTCGTCGCCCTCCTGGACGGCGGAGCCAGGGTCGGTGAACTTGGAGCGCATGTCCTTTTCGCGGCGACCCAGCTGAGGGGCGTCAACGGTGATGAACAGGCCCTTGCAGCCGCGCTTCTCGGCATGCTGGACAATCTTGCGCGAAATCTCACGGTCCTTGTTGACATAGAGCTGGAGCCATTGGACCTGGTCACCTGCCTTGGCGTCGACAATCTCATCGAACGAACATGAGGCGAGGGTAGGGATCATCTGGATGATGTTGTGCTTGGCGGCGGCACGGGTAAGAACCACTTCTCCCTCGTGGTGGCCGAGCTTGCCCAAGGCCGTGGCGGTGACATAGACGGGAATGTCCGTCTTGGTGCCGAGCATGGTGGTGGAAATGTCGACATTTTCAACGTTAACGAGGATCTTGGGACGGAACCAAATGCGGTGGAAAGCAGCATGGTTTTCTCGGAGTGTCTAGAGTCATGGGTCAGTAGGCGTGTAACGGGCTCAAAGAAGCATGACATGTAGCATCATGAGGCTCTCTTACAATTTCGTCATCAGCGGCACTCGAGTAGTAGCCCCAGGCAGTCTTCTTCATGACACGGCGAGCCACGGCCTCGAAATCGAGCAGGTTGTAGCATTGCGACAGCAGGGGCTTCTGGGCGACGCGCTCGAGACGGTCAATCTCGTCTGGGTCTTCCTCCTTGGCCTCCTGCTCGACGGTGCCCATATCGACGGGGCCAAGGTGCTTGGAGGCATGGAGATACTTGTCGAGTGTGTCGGGGGGGTGAATGGGTTCGTATTCTTCGGTAGCGTCCTTGCCCTGGGTTGGAGTGAGTTAAGATGGTTGCGCGCAAGATGTGCCTGAGTGTGCGACAACGTACAGCATATTTTAGAATAATTTTTTGACCTCCGGGGTGCTCTACATCAAGGGTAGCCTTTTGTTAGTTCCATCGCGAGCAATAGGCAGCGCCGCTCAAGCGCTATCTCACAACGAACCTGGAAGAAATTCGGTCACGTCATATGCTTTGCCCTGGTCATGAGAGGTCAGTCTGGGGAAGTGCCATTGAGTCTGGATAGTCCTTACGTGGACAATGACCCAGCACGACTTTGCGCTGTTGTGTTCGGCGACCTCTGCTCCCTTTAACACCATTGTGGCGGCCGGTCTTCGGAACTCTGTGTGGTGGGTGGCTGGCTGGCTCGTCGTGTGGCTGGGAGAGAATCTCGCTGGCGTCGCCCCGAAACCTGATGTGGTGCGATAACGAGTTGGGGGAACGAGTAAAGAGACCAGAGGAACTCGAGGTGTATCAATGATATGAAAGGAAACAATGTTCAACAGGCGGGACAGAGCCAGGATAAAAAGAAAGGTACACGAAGACACGATCGGTAGAAAGGCCGAAGGGTTCCCAATCGACCGAATCAGATGGCTGGATATCAACGGGGATGGGGGCGGCTCTCGCCTTAGAGATTAGAGATGCCTCGGAGGTACACCATAGCGTACACCCCGGGCCGTCTCTCGCCCGCCATGATGCTTCTCCCGGGCCCACACCGCCTGCCTCAGCAGCCTGTAACAGCACGCGTATTATAAGGCCCGTACCCACAGCTGCTGTTCCCGCCAGTGACCAGCGCCCACTAAAGCGGGTCTCCCCCAGTGTCGTTCGGTCTGTCGGGGGAAAGGAGTGCGGGGTACCTTCGACCAGTAACGGTGAATCTGCAACGGTCTCGGTCTAACATAAAGGCGAACATTGATATTTTCTTCTTTCACAAGCCATCATTAGAGCACGGTCCCTTTGTTCAGTCAAATCAATTCCTCCTGCCTCTGCCTTCCTCGCTTTGCCTCCTCTCCGCTCCCCGAGACGGAGTCCCTTCTACTGGACCCGCTACTCAATAGAGGCCCAGCACTCACGTGAGCTTCCGTATAGGTACATAAACACGTCATGACGTTATTCACCACTCCTACCTCCTCCGGTCCGGTAACAACACGCTTTATGAGTGATTAGGGGAGTGATCTAGACATGATCAACATCCGTCGGTCCGGATAGTTACGGACCCGGATATACACGGGCTGAACCCCAAATTCCTTCTTTTTTTTTCCCCCAAGACCAATCCTTACATTCCACACAGGGAATCGGGCTCGTACCTCCGTCCACGCTTGTGCTTCTCACATCCATTCCCGATTATTTCCACGCGTTTAATCCCGCCCACGGGTCGTGAGGCTGTTGCTGCGCACCCTGAGGGTGTACATTTGTGGCGTCATACTCTTTATTACCATAGTGAATTGTCTGTTGCGGGCCCAGAGGTGGAGGCCCAGGAGGCGGTGGCGGTGGCACAAAGCCGGGCGGCACGTAACCTGGCTGCGGTTGCCCCTGTCCGCCTCCAAATGAGCCAAACGAGTGGTGTTTGTGCCCAAATGATGTCTGGTTGGGAGGCGGAGATGCTGGGCCTCGCATTGCGTTCATGCCAAACGAAGTCTGGTTTGGGGGGGGAGACGTCGGGCCCGGCGTCGGACCATACTGGCTAGGGTTGTAGGTCGGCTGCGCATATGAATTAACAGACTGCGGGCTAAAAGACTGCGTCGTTTGTTGACCAGGAAAGCCCTGGTAGGCTTGCTGTTGGTTGGCGGGGGGTGAAGTCGGGACTTGGTACTGTCCCTGGAAGTTGGAATATCGAGGCGCCTGGCCAGATTGGAATATAGGCGCCGGCGTAGGTCGGTTTGCCGAGGGCTGTGGTTGCGGCGATGATTTGGCCGGTTCCATCGACATCCTGTCCATGAGCTCACGTAGCCGCTCCCTCTCCATCTCGGCCTGCGAGTTTTTGTTTGATGCCCGCTCCTGTTCGATTTGGCCGAGAAGCTGTGCTCCTTCTGCCCTGCGGTTGTTGACGAACGCTTCCACATTCTTCTCCAAGCTCTCCACTGTCTCGCGCATTTCTGCATACCAATTCTTGGCGCTCTGCAGTCCAGCTTCCAGATCCAAAAACTCTTGGTAAGCACGCTTGTATCGATTCACGACTGACGATCGATATCTCTGAACAGCCTCATATTTGCTCTGCTCCGACTGGACCCTCTTGTCCTGCAACAGTTTGTTGAATGTTATCGTCAACTCCTTCATCAGGCTTGACTGCTTGTGGTTTGCCTGCAAGAGGCGGTTCTGGTGCGGTCGGAACTTTTCGAGTTCCTGTTCAAACAATTGCGTCTCGTAGTTGGATATAGACTTTTTGTTGAGGATAAGGATTTGCGAAATATCATCGTTGTGAGCCTAGTGTTGTTAGAAATCACCAATTTAAACCAGAAAGTAACCGCAACGAACCTTCTCCTTCAAATCCTTGAGCACCTGGTTCCTCTCTCGTTTGATGAGGTTGAGTCTTTTTAAGATATCCTCAACCTTGTTGATTTGTTCCACCACACTGGGACCCTCTTCGAAGTCAGCATCAAGAAGGTTAGGTTCAAGTCCCGCTGGACTCGAGGCATTGCTGCCCTTCGCCTTGGCTTTGGCGACAGCCGTCTGGAAAAGCTGATCAACCTCGCCAGTTTGGACAGCTCGTCTCATCTCGTCAAATTCCCATTCATTCTGGCGGAGTTTAGTCGCCAGTTGGCTATCGCTTCTAGATGCTTCATCCAGGGCTTCTCGGTAGTTTCTAATATCACTCCGTAACGTTGTTGTCAATCTCGAGCTGGGTTGCTGAGACCATTCATTCTCATATTTGGACCGCATCTTCTCGCAAACGCCCTCCTCCATGTCCAAGGACTTGGTGCTTTTATCCAGGATGGAGACTATTGACTCCTTCTCGGTTCGTAGGAAATCGAAGATGGCGACGGGATTTTCATGGTCCGCAACGTCCTCGCACCACTGTCGGAAGTCTTCGTCAGGGAGGATATCCTGGTCAAAACCACCTTTCAAAACTTGCAGGGCGCCGGGAAGTCGAAGGTAGTCCAAGCTTGCTGCCATCTCGCCATTGGCAGTGTCGACCCTCTCCGTCTCGGCCCTTACTAACTTGGCCTTTTCCTCATCATAGAGACTTGCCGACTCGGTCACGGCCAGGGGAACAATCTTTGCAAAGAGATCGGGGCCGGTGATGCGCTGGATGTCTTGTCCGGCATAGAGCTCACTGACAGGGATGGGCTTTGCGGCGGGCAGCTTACCGACAGGCTCCAGGCTGGCCTCTGCAGGGACAGTTTGATGGTAGATGTAGTCGTTGTCTTTTAGCAGCTCCTGTAGTTTAGCCTGGACTGTTGAGTAGTGCCTCTTGGCGATTTCCTGAAGGATTCCGCCGCATTCGGCATTGAGATTGGAACTTGGGGGCACTGATGTGGGGAAGTTTCGAGCTACCCGATCAGCCTCCTTCGCTTGGACCTCTGCAGCCTGCAGGCGGCCAACTGCAACGCCATGTTGGTTGGCGTCATCGTCTGCGAGAGCCTGGTAGTATTGGGCCATGGAGTTTAAGAGGTTAGTTTTGATCTGGCCCCCACGTTAGCTCAACGCCAAGCAAAATGTTATTATTATATATAGCAACAAAAAAAAGCCCCATATACAACCGGATGGAAATAATTACCTGAACAAACATCAACCAGACTTTTTCAAAAATAGCCTTGTTAACATTTTCCTGTATACCCTCAAGCGCCTGGCTGTAGAGGTATCCTGCCTGCGAAGCAAGCTTTGCGAGTAAACCGTTCTTCTTCTTGTCGGCAATTTGCTTCTCAAGAAATACCTCTTGGGCCTGTGCGAGCATGATATTAATAAGAGCCTTGACAGTCTCCCTGCTTAGATCAGATGATGGAGCATGAAGGAAGTTTTCGTTGATGTAAGTGAACATGCCGGCTGAGGCTTGGAATGAGTGGTAGGCAGTCTTTAAAGCCGACTCTTCGGCTCGGTCTTGGGAGGCAGCATGGCAGGACAGGATGGCGGAAATATTGAAGATAATGGAGGCTTTCTCAAAGGCAAGAGAGTACTGCGCAGTCGACTTGTGGGTAAATGCATCGAACCTGCATGGCGACCAAGGTTAGCATCAGGTGTCCATCATGGTGAAATGCTAGAAAAGGTGGGGGGACATTGACGGACCATGTAAAGGATATTTTGATGTGCTGCTCATCGACTGGGAAGCGTAAATCGAGAAGCTCAAGCTGGCCATAATATCGATACAACATATCCCTTCCAGCAGTGCTATCCTTTCCAGCACCCCTCATGTCCTGCCTTAGACGATTGAGGGTTGCACATTCCTCAGCATATCGTTCGGGGTCATCGCCATAGGTGTCACGAATGTATCCTTTTAGTGGCGCGACCCAGTCGATCTCGTTAGTGGCCTTGAGGGGCACCGAAATCATGGGTGACTGCGACATGGCGGGCGGAAAGTGTGTGCGACAGTGTCTACGGGAGGCGAAGCTAGCTCAAGGGCGGATTGGGAGCCCGATGGATCGTGGGCCACCAGCCAGGAGCATGCGGCGTGCGTGGGTGCGAGAGATGAAGGACGGGCCGGTGCAGCAGCGGGCCGGACTGGAAGTCAAGGCCGAGAGATTGGGGACGCCAGTTGGCGGGATGAGAGGACGAAGCGGTCGCCTGCGATGCGGCCTGGTATGTTCGACGTGCGTTCGAGTGTAGCGAGGGCGGGTCGGCGGGAGGTCTTTTGGGGCTACGGCGACAGCGGGGATAGGGCGGGAGCACTGCAGATGACGGGGGATGTCGATCGCCGATGGCACCTGAGGTTGCGGGCGGTCGGCACCACGAGGAGGCGACCAAACTGTCGGTAGCAAGAGGGTCGGCGGGAGGGCCAAAATTGGGAGGCCGCGGAGTGAAGTAGGAGGTTGGAAGTCGAGGCAAAGTCAGCAACGACAAGCTCGACCGTCAACGTCCACGGGGAGCGGGGTCCGAGTGTAACCAGGTTGGCGGGCAGCGGTGACGAAATAGGGCACCTCAGGGCCCAAACCAAGGGTGGGATAGCGGGAAAAAGAGGCAGCAGCTGGCAGCAGCAGCACCTAGATGGTTTGGGCAGTGGTCGCAGGGCAGTCTGAGTCGGGAGGTGGGGGCGGCTGTTGTAGCGGGAGCGTGCGCTGTTGTAATGTCGAGGCCCAGAGCGCAAAGAGCGAGTGACGGCAGGACGAAACGCCAGATGCGAAACGAGGAAAGCATAAAACACCTCGCAGGATGTAATACAATCAGAAACTCGTTTGACTTCCGACACAGCCTCGCCGTGAGGACACAGTGCGTGAGATGGAGGGAGAGAAGAGCGTCAATGGCTATAGGCCGTTAGCCGCTGGAACCCAGTCGCTACTTTGCCTTTTCTAGGTAGAGGTACCTAAGCTCGGGCTACCAAGACAGGTGCCTGACTATTCTTATCACCCAGCACATGGAGCGCACATGGATTTTAATAAAGATCGGGAGGGTGTTCGAAGGGGTGCGAGCAGCTTGGGAGGGCTGATGTAAGGCACCTTTCAGGTACCTCCCGGCTGCATATGCATATTAGGTAGGCACTTGTCTCGCGGCTGTGCCTCCCACTGGACCCTATACTTAGCAACTATACCTGCACATGGTTGCTTTTTATTGCTTCTTGCAATGCATGATAGCTAGGCTACCAACGGGCACTACCTAACCTATCCTCTGCTGCGTCGTGCCGCGTCGTGTCCTTAACTATCATTTCACCAAGGCTGTGTTAATTAGTGCCTAGACCTGTCAACCAGTATACCCATCATACCACATGCCACCCCCGCCAGCCTGGGTGAACACGACAAGCACCCCAGCAAGCAGATGGGCCCTGCGGTCACCCATACACGCTAACAACCGCCTGCCAGAGACGCTGCCACAGAGCACCAGCCAGTAATGTTGCTGAAACGGCCAGTGGCGACTCCTCTCCCTGGTCTGGACATTTGGGGCTTGGTTTGCTTCACGTCTCGTCCAGCTTAACCGCCCACTTTGGACCGGACTCGGGATGAGGCTCGCCCCTCCGGCTCTGGCTGTTGTCACACCGATACCTGGGAATGCCCCATCTCTAATCGGGCTTTAGCGAAGAGACTATGCGATCTGGCTTGTATGCATTTTCCCCTCCGCAATCCCCCGCCGCAGGAAAAGAAGCTACGTGGTCATGAGCTGAGTTGGACTGGCGGTGTCAAGCAGACGTCAAGAAGACGTAGCTCGAATAGCTGGCGTCCCTCATCCAAGACGCCGCGTCACAACAGCTTCAGGCATCTCCCTGAAAACTCAAGCCCCAACTGCTCTAGACACGAATCACAGTCTCCGCCCATCAGCCGGCGTCTTGGTCACATATCCGTCCGTCCATGGATCCCACCATTGACCTCAATGCTTTGCTCGCCTTTTTTTTTTTGCTTCTCTCCCACCAGCCCACTGTGGCCAAGCCAGCTCGCCAGGATGCCCCCTCTTTGTCTCTCACTTGGCTGCCCAAGACAAGGGACTTCCTTGGCTCCCACAGTTTCCCTTTCCCACGGGCCGCTCCTCAAATTGTTTTTTCATCCGTTCTCCTCGGTGCCTGGAGGAATTATTCCACGGCACCGCTTTTAATTAAGTTTGGCGGCCATGTGTCTGCTCCTCTGTGCGCTGTGGCGCCTCCCGCCGGTGCCAATTCCCTGTCCTCTGGCGCGGGACGATGACGAGCATAATGGCTCAACCCGCTACTGCTGTCACCCATGACAAAAGAAACAACAATCCTTGATCTCGCTGCTGGTGAGCGTGCACGGCTTCACAGTCGAGAACATCTGCCTCGACGCCATGCAAGTTGCCATGTCCCTGGTAGTCCGGAGAGTAGCCAGCAACGGCCCTTGATTTGCCCAGCCGCTCTAAGCGCCCAGACGAACTGCGCTACTCCAAGAGTGTGCAACCAACTGTGGTAGAGTGCTTGTTGGTGAACAGCAGCAGTCTGAAACAACCACCGGCTGGTTTTTATCACACCGGCCTCTTCTCTGGGGAGTAATGGCGCAGACTAGGTAGGCAATTGCAGCTCGGCGTCTATGTTGCAGCACGCTTCACAGTCTTGCATCTTTCCCCTCGTTCGTAACCACAGAGCTGCAATGCAAGTGAAGAAGGATGATACCTGTATCATTTGAGGCCAACCACCGGCATGAACCCGACAAGCTTCCCATGAACAATGATACTCTGCAAGCGAACCTCACTCCTCGGCCACACGCAACAAAAGCAGTAGCAATTCCCGCACCGCCCACAGATGCGACAAGCGGCCAAGTTATAACTGGTTCACCTTATATCGTCACCACATCAACTCTATCCAGGATCCCGTCCCCTCCTTTCCTTTGACAAAGCAGACCAAATCCCACAAACGATGGCACTCACTAGCCTCTAGCTTCACATCCTCATGCGGGTGACATCCCTCTCACATGCTCGTCCTCATCGCCCATTGGCCCGCCATTCACACTCGGCAAACATGGGGGACTGGCTCAACCACGCGCGGCCCGCTGTTGCAAGGGCCCCTGGCCTGACTGGCGCCGACAACTTGCCCTCCCCGCCCGTCTTCTCTCCCTCACACACACTTAGTAGATCGGGCGTCAGCGGCCACTTCTGCGGCCCATCTATGCCTTCTTTGAACGCCCGAGATCTTTTTTTGCGTCTAGGGGACGGCACGGCCACGGCATGGGGGCCACGGGCAGGTGACCACTTACATATATCAAACCCCATATCAATTAATCAAGCAGGACGCTATGTGATGTGACTTGCACTACGACGATGTTATCGCGAATTCCGGATTGCATTGGGCGCAACTGTGACATCGTGAGATGATCTCCTCCTCGCTTCGGCCTTTGTGGGATGGGGCCCTTTGAGTGACGACACGACACAACACGATACCTATGCGGGAATCGACCCAGGCCAGTCACATCAGCCCATCCGGCCAGCCACCAAGACACACCGTCACCCCGCAACCCGGACAAAGCACATGGCTAAAGTGTCTAGTGATATGATTTGAGAGTCCAATCCCTCATAATAACCTGTCTCAATCAACTGATTTGCTGTCTTTCCTCACCTTCCGCATCCTGTGGCAGTGGATGGTTACAAATTGGCTTGCAGGCATCTGCTATCACATTTGTTTCCGTAGCATTAATTTCTGTCTCACTCATTACCCAAGCTTACGCCCCCGTGATGCAATCGAAAATGCTCAGTTTCGCTGACGAATCCCGCTTGTATTCGTAGGGGTACCCAGTGTCACTAGCACATTACCACTCGAGCCAACGGTCGTCTTTTCCAAGTACATGCGAATGATATTTTCACATTGTCAACTGCCGCTTCCTATTTCCATATCTAATTGAGAGGTTTGCCTCGAAAATGCTGATTAATTCTAGAGTTCTTCTACTGCAGGGTAGTCAACTAGTTGGTGAGGCACGAACAAAGAAGCTCTTGTGTTGAGTGCGTCTTAAGATAATACTGGTTCTAAACATATGTTGCTAAATATTATTCGAATATGATAAAGCATTGTTATCATTATTTAGTTGTATTATCTTGCTCTTGTTATCTACCCATATTAGACCTAAGCACGGGTAGTTAGCGTGAATGAGTGAAATTACGGGTTATCAGCATTAATACCATGAACTTTGTGGTAGCCTCTTTCCCACTTCGTGAAAAACCTCCAACCCTGGTTAGAAGCCTCCTTCACAAATTTCAAGATGACATCATATGTATATATATACTGATCATATGTAACTTGCGTTGTTTAAAATATTGGATACAACGATACGACGTTTCAAGCTATTGCCTTGATTAAGGATCTCGAAGGCGAAGTCTATCATGAGATTGGTGTTCAAAATACATCACATTTTCTATTTTCATTTATATAAATCTATAGACAGATAGTAGAGAAACCTAGAAATCTAGCTATGCATTTTCAAACATGAAATCCTTAGAGGTAACTGGTAGTGTTATACTTCTGCCTACCCTACGTACATGTGCTATGACTTTTGTTTTTAACTTGACGTAAATAAAATGGCATTTATTTGCATTATATACCTTCTACTAGTCACTTGTGGGAAGCTTGGTTTATTTGTGTTGTGGTGCGCCTTATTTCCTTCTACATACGATGACATGTTGGGATATAGTACCAAGCTCATTTCAGGAGACATAATCCCCAGGAATAAAATGACCTAGAGTAGCCATTATCAAGCTCAGAACACTGAAATGAGTAGATCGAAGGAGCGATATAGATGCGGAAACATAGACCAGTAAGCATAGGACAACTAGAGATCTAGCTAAAATATTCAATATCCTCAATTCTTATCCAATAACCCCCTCCCCCCCAAAAGAATCATGCCCCCGAAATGTTGCAACTGGATCAATTATTCAATCGGCACGAGCCCGGTAATTTATCCTCAAGTAAAAACGCTTTCAGTCAATGCGTTGACCTGTATGCCTCTCTCTGCCATCTCCGCATCCTGTAGGAACTGTAACGGGTACCACACTAGGTGACCTTTGATCTGATTAAGTTTTTGACGAGCATCCTCTGGGGGCATGAGCTGGTCAAAAATGTGTCCGGCTTTGATGCCCCTTGGGGGTAGGAATCGGTCGTAATCCTCAAATGTTTTGACTGTATGGGTTAGCATAAGTTTTAATACGTGCAAGAGGGAAGGCATACTTCTATCCATGGGGTCAGCGTGGAAAACGTGGGAAAAAATCTTGGTGTTTGTGTCCGCTTGGGTTGTCCATTCATTCCATAACTCATCAGAGAGTGGATCTTCTGTGAACTTCCAACCTTCGTCATTATCGTAAATATTGTTTTCAGGGTGGACAGATGGGGGCTGAGCGTTGACGTCATCCTTTGCGTCGAGAGGCTGTGCCGCCAACAACCCCATGTGCTCACGCCAAAGATATCTGCGTAGGGTAGTAGCATGGTAGCCGGCCTTGAAAGGCTGACCGTCCATCATGCTATCAATCATACGTGTATCTTCCATAACAATGCTAAGCTCGCTATCATGGTCACCCTCCTGGCTTCGGTCATTGAGATTGCTTGAACCGCAAATCACAATGCGATCGTCAACAATGAGCAGTTTGGCATGAACATATAGCTCCTCTTGAATCCAGTTTTGAATTTCAGAATCAGGGTCCTCCTCAAACCAAGCTTCATCTGTTAGGGGGCCAGAACCATTCATGGCATGGTGGGCCACAGAAGCCGACGTCTTGACAGTTTCTTGGGGCATATTTTCTTCAAAAATTCTTCGGGCCTCCATGGTCCTTTTGATGGATTCATCCATTTCGGCTTGCTTCATCTCCCCCCGCATATGTTCATCTGCCTCACGATCTTGGGGATCGTAGGCGCCATGAATACCTTCAGCCATAATTTCCTCGGCCTCGGCACGCTGAACTTGCTGGTAGCTAATACCCGTCTTCTTTTCTGTTTCCGTGATAGCGGGTGTCTTGTTGAGACGATCGTAAGAACGCAAATTGAAGAAGAAAAGGTACTTGGTGGGATCTACGCCCTGGGCTTTGCATTGTCCAAAGATAGAATGTTCGCCTCGGCAAATGCTCTTGTACTGATAATCCATGATGGCTCTTGTTCCTGCGGCTGCATCCTCTCTTAAATCTCCAGCAAATCCAGGAATGGCAGGAATGATGACGATAACGCGGAATTTTCTTTGCTCCTTGTCAGCACGGACGACTGCATCAACTATAGCGCGACCAATGGTGTTTTGGATGGGTGCCTGCTCTTTCCCAGTTGCAGTGATGAAGAACTGATTTTCAATGTAGACAAAATGCTGGGCTTTGCTGATGATGTCAATGTATGCGTTCTGGATAGAGTGGTCTGTTAGAATACCACTAGACCAATCTGCGCTTGACCTGATAACCTGCGCCTTGATGGTTCCGCGATTATCAAGATTCTTTGTTGCCAAAGGTGTAAGAGGATGCTTCACATACTCTCCCACAGGGTGCTTAGGCCGCTGGACGCCAACGAGATCCTCATTCTCGCCTTCGCGGCCCTCAAGCATAATCCAATCGAAGCGTTCATCACGCTTGTATTTGTCGCGCTTGATAAAATTCCAGCGCAGGACAAAGTGCTCGGCAATGTCGTAAACGCATGGTCCAATCACTGCCATTGCAACGTCGTGCCAAGGCATTCGGCCGTATTCAGCCTTGCTTAACTCGTTTTCCTGCCACTGGGACACCTGCTGGAAGTCCATGATTCTATTGTTATTAAAGTCCTGCCCGGGGAAGATTTCCTCCCGCACGCCTTCAGGGTGAACATCGGAGAGAGGGTGCTGGTGCGCATCCCATCGTCCGAAACATAGATCGAGACCGCCTATAAAGGCCATTGCATAGTCAATGACTATGAATTTTTCGTGGTGAGCCCAAAACACAGTGACATCGGCAAGATTTTCGAAAGGATTGTGATCTGGATGTCGAATCACCCGAATATTACCGTATCCAGGACTTCCCTCGGGACACAATCGGTTGAGAGCATGCTTTGTGTGTGCCGAGTTACAGGTGAGAGCCTGCTCAACCTCCTTGTAAACACTGACGTAGATTTTGACGCCTTCTTCGGCCTTTCTCTTGAGAAGTTTGTCCAATCGATATTCTTGTGTGTAATAGGGTGGGCGTCTTAGAAAGAGTTCGGGAGAAAGCCACCAGTCGGCAATGTAGATGGACTCCTTGGCCTGCTCGAGGGCTACGGAAACGGCCCAAAAATAGTCGCGCCCGTCTACATACCACTTGATCAGGTTGCCTTCGCGTTCGGGAAAGTAAGATTCGTAGCGGTTCGATTTGCATTGTTCAGTACGCTTTTCGTCGCATCGAATCTCGTGGTCCTCGTCATGGCGATGTTGCTTGTTGAACTATCAATTCTGTCAGTGATCGGCAGAGATTAGTTGCGAACCGGGGATTGAAAATGTCGCGTGACAATCTCCGCGTCGCACAAAAGGGAGAGATTTCGGAAGCGCAGAACTTACGATATTTGCAACTTTGCCAAGCTTGTGCCTTGAACACGGTTAGTGTGGAAGGGCGCATGTGCGATACCGACAAGACTGACTTTTGGTGAATCAAGCTCACTTTTGCTTCCTCTAGCTTGGTGTCACTGAGCTTGTCCTTGATCTCACCCAGCATGCTACTGAAGCCGAACCTGCCGCCTTCTTTCTTGTCGTTGGTCATGGTGCAAGTGAAGGCCGGGCTGGGCTGGCGTTGAATTGACGTGGAATTAGGTGTTTAGTGGGCTGCAGAGTACCCCGCCGTGAGATTGTGAAAGAAGGCAGACAGAGGACAGAGGGGGAGCGAAGGTCGAAATAGAAATGAGCTTATTAGGTAACAACGTTTCTTGGCTTAAAAAGAAGGATTGCCAAGAGACTGCACAAGGCTCAACCGGAAAAGCGGCACAGGTGAGACGCGCGAGAGTACGGCAAACGATGTCATCAGTTGGCGGGAGCTGAGAATCTGCGGCCAAGCCTGTGTGCAAAAGGCTTGCATGCAAAGCAGGTTGTTGATCCAATGATCCAATGGGCGGGGCAAAATGGTTGCGACTTTGGTTTCGTTGTGGCTTGTAAGCTGGGGCCTTTTCTTTTTCAGGCGTCCACAGCAAGCATGGGTGCCCAGGATTCTCCTCCTTGTCTCCTGGGACTAAAGAATACCCGCTACTCAATGCCTCTTACGCCCACTCTAACGATTGTGTTGAGTCGCGGATTGATAGACCCGCCGTGGGACCATGGCGCTCGCGCAAAGCCATGGGCCGCGTGGAGGGGGACCCGTTGGTGCATGCTGCAACATTGTGAGGAGAAAGGGCTCTTTGGCTTGCTTGCTCTCTTTCTTTGTGGGCTAGCCAGATTCTCTGGAGCACGGGTTTCCGTAATCGACTTGAAGCACGCTGGCTCTGTGTCCTTGGAAGCCCGGTCGCGAAGGTTAATAGCGAACAGGGAACATGACGTCACGAGTAGTCCCTGAATCGCTGTTGTTTGAGCTATGGCAGCGGGTGGGGTTTATGTCGAGAAAACAGCTTCCCCAAAATCCAGGTGTTCGTATCTCTTCGCCCAGTCGATAACTACCCGCCGAGCCTTTCCCCATCGTCTCTTTGGAGTTTGCTGTCAGATTGTTTCCCTGAGCTGAGTACGTGACTCCCCGCTACACCCAAAGTCCCAATCCCTGTGGTGAGGAATTTAGGACTTAGGCGACGAGTGGACGAGGGGTTTCCTCACGCTCGCTACCTTCACAGGAGCTTTGATAACGCGTTATGGTCAGACAATTCCAGTCTTCGCAACTGGTGGCCAACTTCATCCGTGGGCGGTGAAGCACTAAGTTCTAGGTTAGCCCCCGGGATCTCGTATCATCCCCTCCCCAATCATGCCCGTGTGGGTTCTCGACCCTTTCTCGGAGCTGCATAGTTCCGGCCCCGCCGTCGCACAGTGCGAGTTAGGTCCAGGGGAGCTTGTTCACGCTGGGCACCTGCTAGCATGTTATCAATCCGTACTGTGCATAGCACCCCTCCTTGACCC
>NAGG01000110.1:0-58891 GCA_003031705.1 Calonectria naviculata
GAGTGCCAAATAAGGGGAGCCTAAAAGTAATGACTACAAAATCGTAGGACAAGGGCCAAGAAGCCCAAACGTAGAAAACGAGGGGATGTTTGGAGCGTTGCTTGGAGGGTATTAATATCGAAGAGAGGGAGCGGCTGAAAGTATATCTTTTGCCGGTAAACTTCTATGAAATATTCAAGAGCTTCCTGTGGCGCCTCTACGTTGGATGGGGACCTGAAGCGGTTTCAGCTTAATGCGTCATGGATCTGAATGTTCGCTGCTAGCCTCACCATTTCAAAGGTGTCAATAGACTTTCTGAATCTAGGCTGGCCGCTAACTGTGGGTTACTGAAAACGGATCCTGTGGTCCCTTGGGCAGGTTGCCCTGCCTGAGAAGCATATTGGTCTGGCGTGGATCTTCCTCGGGCCTCTCAGCAATTGAAACTCAGACAATTCCAAACACAGGGGCTTGTAACTCACTCAGATTGTATATCGGGTATGGGAGGCACTGGTGGTCTTGTACCAACATTTTTAGCCAAACTCAACAGGTTCCGGGCGATTGCTTCTTACGGCTTGGTGTTTCTATCTCGAGATCCTGCACTAACATGGCCCCGCCGCAGGTAGACGCACGGCTGGTTCAGACGCTTACAGAAAGAGCATATGGGCCTCTCACCTGAGCACTTTGCCTTCTTCTGTCTGTATGGCGATGGTTATGTCAAGCTAATCGCTGCACACTGGACTTGTTCACTCACCGGCAACGCTCACAAGAGTGTCTCAAGCGTGGTGGGTAAAAGGCGGAGTACGCATCACTCATGAGGGGCGGTAATTGAGTATCGGATATTGGAAACGGAGAATAGGAAGAGCGGAGAGTTAGTTGAGGGCCAGCTTGAGCTGGCAAGAACCCTCCACACATTGTGTCATCATGTCCGGGCCCACACGCAAATTCCGTGCCCGCTATACCCCACACTAGAGGAAGTTGGGGAAAACCAGATGTGTTGGTGCTAGTGGCATTGGTGGGGAATATCCGGATGGCTAGCATGGCATCGGTTTCCGGGCTCTGCACTAAGCTATGAGGCATCACGTGTCAATATCCGGCTTCGCTACGGAGATGGAGGAGAATTGACATATGGCGAAGAATTAAAGAGTGACCGCGAAGGACATATAAACTATTCAATACGTTTTTCAGATTGATAAGTTCACCAAACATTCTTAGTATTTTCCGTGTTTCGATTCTCAACATCAGAATGCCTCGACAACACCCCCATGATGCACCGCTCGTTATTGTCGGAGGAGGAGTTTTTGGGCTCGGTCTTGCTTATGAGCTTGCAGCCATTAGAGGATACACTAATGTTACGGTGCTGGATCGCTATCCCCCACCTGTCCCTGACGGCAGCAGCGTTGATGTCTCTCGTGTGATCCGTGCTGAGTATGCCGACCCCATCTATGCCCGGCTTTCTGCCGATGCTCTCAAAGAGTGGCAAGGCCCCATTTGGGGCGAGCATTACCATGAGGCAGGCTTCGTTATGCTAGGAACAGACCGAAATGGCTACTTGAAAAAGTGCCGTGCCATGCGTGAGGAGGGGGAGAGGCTTCCCGGCATGGAGATTTTTGAATCCCACGAAACCAATGCTAAGCTTAAAGAGCTTTATCCAGACCTCCAGTCTAACCTTGAGGGCCTCGTATCATTAAGAAACACCAAGGGTGGATGGGCTCACGCAGCCAACGCTGTTCGCAGTTTGGCAAGACGGGCTAGTGAGGCTGGGGTTTCTTTTATCACTGGTTTGCAAGGCACCGTCTTGTCACTTGAACAGGCTGAAAGTCGAGTCACCGGCGTGCGTACCGCATCTGGCCAAGTTATCAAGGCCCATACAGTTGTTCTGGCCACCGGCTCCTGGACCAACCGCCTGGTGTCGGACATGGGTCACAATCTTTCCGCTGTCGGCCAACCTATCGGGTTCGTTCAACTAACGCCCGAGGAGGCGGAAAGACTTCAGCGAATGCCTGTTATGCAGATCATGGACACTGGCCTGTTTACATTCCCGCCTACGCCTGACACGCACCGTTTGAAGATTGCTCGTCACGGCTACGGTTACGCTACTGAGTTCCAAGTGGCTGGGGGCCGATCCATCTCTTCGCCAAAACTCATTGGCAATAACGCTAAAGCCGGATTCCTGCCAAAGGATGCAGAAAAGGCATTGCGAGATGGCCTAAGGCAGTTCTTTCCCGAATTTGGTGACCGTCCATTTTCCAGTCTAAGGATGTGCTGGTACCAGGACACCCCAGACGGCGACTTTATGGTGGACCATCACCCGGACATTGACGGTCTTTTCTTTGCCACTGGTGGATCAGGACAGTAAGCGATGGCCGACGTTGACCTTGTGCTTATCAAATGAACATTAGACTAATCACAGCTGTTAGTGCGTTCAAATTCTTCCCCGTTCTTGGACGAAACATCGCCGATTGCTTCGAGGGCAAGGCGCCGCAGGAGCTTCGCCAGAAATGGAAGATTCATCCCTCTTCCAGCCGTGATCCTAGCCAGCCAATGGGAAAAGACGGAAGCCGAGGAGGGCCCTCCTTGCGCAGGCTCACAGTCCGAGAGCAAGCAAAGCTCTGATTCTGTATGTGAACAGGAAAATTCCAAATAGATTGTGTCTTGGAATAGATTTGCTTGAGAAATTGCCTGAGAAGTTCAAGGAGGCGCTGCACGATATGCCATGTCTAGTTTACATACTGTGAGAGAGGCAAATTGAAAGTCGTTCAGTTTTGAGTCATTCACCCCGATTCCCCTAGCACAGAAGTACGATGTTTCAATTTTGAGAGTACCTTTATTTAGTCACCCAACCACGAGTGCCATGAAAAGCTTCGTTAGGCTAGATATCTGGGTTTTTAGGATGCTATATTGGCTTTAAGGTGATTATATTGCTTCTTATTTCAACTACTAATTGATTCTATGACACATACGTGGGATCTCTGTTCATACATCATGGGGGTTTTGGGTAGATCCTTTATTTTCATGCCCCGTTCAATATTTTGTGTTTACGCGATCCGCTGTAATCGCGACCAAAGCCCTCTTGTATCTCCTGTTTCAGTACCCATGCTTTAAATTTATCCTTTTGTATTCTCAAAGATAGAGAATAGACGCTCTGTAGTTTGGGAAGTATCGTGAGGGTATGAACAGAAGTCGAACAATGATCCCCCGAGATCATGTATGGACTTGGCTGCTTCCTATTTGCCCTGGGTGAACATTCTTCATTGGCAAATCTTAAACATCAGGGATATTTTACATTTACCGAGTGGCCGTTGTCGCGTAACAAGAAATGTTGTCGTTAGCGGGATATCACAGGATCCCCCTTAGCGTTAGAACAATCGGAGCTTTGTGGGCCATTTCCGGAGCTATCTCGATTTGACTTCCGAAAGTCTGGGGAAACTCCGCTCGGAGTTCATATCTCTTCCCCGCATGGCAAGTCTACAGGCCACTGCCGGGGAACTTGGGGATCGGCTTCCTGCTGGTCTGGGGGTCTCGGTCAGTGCCAGCTGGAGGCGATTGGGTTGCCATTGTGATACCTGGGCTTGGCCCGAAACGCCCAATGGGATGTGGTATCCTTATCCCAACTTCTCCGACGTCAACGCTTCAGCCATCGGGGGACACATCGGCTGAATCAGGATTGTAGGATTCAACTGAGTTGCCTTGTGTAAAATATCGAAGATAAAAAGATCTCCTTTCGTCCAGGCATTGCTCTCAATAATTTTCCCCGTCAGCCCCGTCTTACACCATCCCGCCGTTGCATCTTGTATGAAATCTAGTAACCAACGCTGCCGTCCGCCATATTCTGTAGTATCTTAACTTGCGTCCTTCCAAGTCGGTATATTTTCATTCTAGCCATGTTAGATACATCCAAAAAGACAGATCATGTCAAACAGCCAGGCTCAGTCCTCTCACCTATTGCCTCTTACCGACCTGGCGACAACGAAATGGCAACCATGTCTGACCTAGCCTACACTGAAACAAAACGCAACATCAAGCCCCGACATTCTCAAATGATTGCCCTTGGAGGTACCATTGGAACTGCACTCTTCGTCAGCACGGGCCAAGCTCTCGCAGTTTCGGGACCTGCAACTCTGTTCATGGCCTATAGCATTATTTGCTTCTTTGTTTATGGAATAGTCTTAGGTATGGCTGAGGTTGCTTCTTACCTCCCATTACCTGGCTCGTCCATGGCGTTTCATGCTACACGATACGTATCATCCAGTCTAGGCTTTGCCATGGGATGGCTCTATTGGTATTCATTTGGTATCTTGGTTGCATACGAGATTACTGCTTCCGCCCTCGTCATTGGATATTGGAACAACCCAGTTCACATTGCTGTTTGGATCACACTCATGATGATTGTAATCATCGTATTGAATACGATGCCGGTAAACATCTACGCGGAGACCGAATTCTGGTTTGCCTCTATCAAAGTCATTATGATTGTGGGACTGTTGATTCTCGCAATCGTTTTGTGTCTGGGTGGCGGCCCAGAAGGCGACAGGCTCGGATTCAGCTATTGGAATAACCCACGACCAATAAACTCATATTTAGTCAGTGGCACTCAGGGGAGATTTTGCGCTTTTATTTTTGCCCTCGTATTTTCCTCTTTTGCATTCAGCTTCGGGCCAGAGTTGATTGTAGTCACTGGAGGGGAGATGAAAAGGCCCAGGGAAAATCTACCCACTGCAGCGAAGAATTTTGCATGGAGATTGGTTGCCTTCTATTCTTTGGGTTCATTAGCTATTGGAGTCATCTGCCGCAGCGATGCTCCTGGCTTGACCAGTGGCGGCTATGGGGCAGCTGCCTCTCCGTGGGTTATTGCGATTAAAGAAGCCGGAATTCGAGCGCTTGACTCAATCATCAATGCTGGTATCGTTATATCAGCTTGGTCGTCGGGAAATTCATTTCTTTACATGTCTAGCCGGTCGCTTTATTCACTGGCCAAGGCAGGAAATGCTCCGGGAATCTTCGCTCGCTGTAACCGTTGGGGTGTACCGATCAATGCTGTATTTATGAGTGCGCTTTTTGCCCCCTTGGCATACCTCAATGTTCGGAACTCATCCAGTACTGTCTTTAATTGGTTTGTTAATCTGACAAACACAGCTGGCTTTACCTCTTGGATTTGTTGCTGCATTGTGTTGATTAGATTTCGGAAAGCTTGTGTTGGTCAGGGTGTTACTAACCTGCCGTATGTTTCCCCTTTTCAGCCATATATGGCATGGTCTTGCTTGGTGTTCTTTCTGGTTTTGCTTTGTCTGAATGGCTTCATCGTTTTCTTCCCTGGGCACTGGTCTTTAACGTCATTTCTTACGGCTTATATCGGCGCTCCTGTCTTTCTTGTTGTTTATGCAGCGCATCGCATCATGTATCACAAGGAACCCTGGGCTATCAATCCACTTGAAGTGGACTTGCGGACAGGTCTAGATATAATATCGGCCATTGAAACAGAAGAAGATGTCCCTAAGCAGGATGTACGAAACTGCTGGTATTGGAGACTAGTACAGCCTTTAAAATGGCTGTGGGAATAGATCGTACCGTTAGCTTTGCATTGGTGAATCTAACCACACAAAGGTAGACATAGTTAAAGGGTAGGGGTCTGATCTGGAATTGAGGCTAGATTGGTGTAATGAAATCGATGCAGCTTTCGTTTCGGGTATCGCGTAATTATTTGTGAACCATCGGGTCGATTTCAGTCCCAATATGCCCTGCAATCTTTCTACTCCGCTAGCCTCGAATTACAATTTTTGAATTGGCAGGCATAGAATATGGATATGGGTATTTTCCAGAAAGCAAAGTACCTCCATCCAATAAAACAGTCTACCCTCCATACTTGGTTCAAACATGGCGTATTTATCTCTATCCTGGTGAATCGTAGACTCTTTGGCCTTCTTTCTCGCCCGGATCGAATCTAGCCCTATCAGAAAAACAGAGTCTTTTACCAATTGATAAGGCTAAATTTAATACGATCATAATCTTCACGCAGTGGTAGAGAAGGCCGACTAGCCGTCCAAATATGAAGGGCAAGAATGAAGTGGGATTGAGTCAATAGCATTTCCGACAGAGGAAATGGAGCCGTGGGTGTGTGAGAAAGGTGAAAGTATGTGACTGTGAGACATGGTGATGCGTTCATATGTGGTGCGTGGGCCCTAATATCCTGTGCTACTCCTAACCGAGGCACAGGTAGACCTTTTGGTCAGCGGATAGGGCCTACCCCATCCTTTTCTGTCTCATATGGTTGGTGAGTGCTGTGGTAGTGCCCCTTAATAAGCTTGATCAAAAGACCACTTACTCATCTAATTAACAGCTTTTCTCAGTACATTTTGCACTTTATGAAAGTCAGGCCACTCGGACAACTTGTTGATTCTTTCCCCGTCCTCAGTCATAGTAAGCACAAAAACGTAGTCGGTTCCATATGGGCCAACTTCCAATTGCCCCTTGCTGCTGCAGAGCATGGCCACTGTTCTTCGATCCACATCCGTGTACATTTCATTGATGGTCATTTTGAATGATTTCAAAAGCTTGAAGAATCCTGTTGCCCGTTCGTAGGTTCGAAATCTGGGATGTTATTATTGTAAAGTTCTTCCAGTGTTACTCCTTATAATTGGGCCCTTCTCTTGGGACTGTCATAGACATTTTCTACTCACTGCTTTTTGGTCATTGGGAACACACCCTCCGTGTCTGGGTGTAGAGTGTAGTGAATATCATCAGTCCACCTCGAGACGACATTGTCCAAAGACCGGCTTTCAAGATCCGAAACCCATCCCTCTGCAGTATTTTCGAGGATTTGTTTGAAGGACATTGCGGAATTACCGAGAAGATGCTTTAACTATGATTTGTGAGAACCGATGACTTCTTTCCGCTTGACTACATCTCATTCAATATCAACTTTTATATATTAGTATAAGGTTTGCGCGGGCAAACTAACGAATTGATGTGTGATAATATTCGTCCCGCGGAAAGCTTAAGTTGCATGATGACAAATCCGGCTTACCTGTAATAGGAATATGGCAAATAGTGTGCTCTGTCCATTAGCGGATGTTTCTCCGGCTTGGCGGCTGTTATCAAGTGCTCGTCAATGCGTTCGATCAGATGATGAAAGCATTATAACTAACCAGAAATACATCACTGATGCATTTGCAACGTTTTTGTGTTGTAAGTGTTTCTTACAGATAACAATATTGTACTTATAAATCGAGATTCTTGTCTGTAAAATACAAGCAAACCAACTCTAAGAGCCATTTACAATAGCAAAGGATTCTACTTGTTTCTCGCTCTCGCTTTCGGTGTCGGAGCCTCGGGTGAAGACAAACCCGGCCCTATCTTAGCATATAACTTTATGTCGGTATTATAATGAGCGGACTTTGAGAAATGAAAACATTGCGGAGTTACCAAAGCGGAAGTTCCGCCCCCGTTTTGCGTCCGTTGAGACGGAGTGGGGCATGGAGTTTCAGCTACCGACATTGGAACAACAGAGCGATCCTAAAGAAACAGACTGTACGTGTAGTCGTCCCAAGATAAGGCACATAGAGCAGTGCTAGCTCCGGCTATGGAGGTCGGACAGCCGTTGGGCCGGGTGACTACGGTCTGACTCCCCTATCACGACAAAAGCTTCAGAGGTTATCCCATTGAGTGCGCTAAGACTGCATCAGAATGCCAATTAACCAAAGAGCTTTAAATTGAAGGTATATTATCATTCACCTAAATATTGTGGCACATAGTCCATCCGAATCTGGATCATCAAGGAAGTCTGAAGGATGTCCCCCTGCATGTCATCCAGAGCACTCTCCCTAGGACCGTGCTCTTGGACACAGGCCAACCGCGAGTTTCTTTGGGTGACCAACTACTCAATGCCACACACTAACTCCTCTTCATTCTCCGCTGAAAGTTCTGTCCAGGAAGCAGGTGTTCCGGGGAACACTCATCTAGCACCAGGGCCACTCACTGAGAGGTATTAAGAGAGTAAAATTCCAAGGCACCGTGAAGTATTCACATCCTTGTGATAAGAAAAAAGTCCTAGCTATCGATAGAGTATTGCCCGAGTTGGGAAGGTGCGGAGAGACAAAGAGCCACAAAGAGATATTTGAAGATTATAGAAACGGACGCACTAGAAATGAAGGTCTGATCTCAAGCCATTCCCAAGACTTATTTGCAGCATGTCTCGCTTTCGGATAACGGAGAGTAAGACTAAGCCGACCCTATACTTTAGCCTGCGGAGTTTGTTTGAGCTGGCTTGGCCCTGCGGCTGGATTGTTCCAAATGCTTGATTCCCCACTCCAGCTTATAAATCGCATCAATCTCCACTTGTCGCAAGATCAGAAATATACCAAGCTAGGGCCACATAAACATGGCCAAGAATTTCAAGTATCAAAGATAGGAGACGCCTCTTTATTGTATTGTCTAGGCTTAATGGTCCATCACTATCCTTTTTGCTCACACGGCAATTCTAACCACTCTTAAACTGCCGAACCTACCCGTAAGAGGTTTCTAGAATACAAACTTGAGAGTAAGCTCCTTGGTTGCTAACTTGATTTCTTCAAGTAAGGGACCTTCACCATGTCGGCCGACGACCTCGATGGGAGGATCGTCCTCGCTTCCATCAAGGAGGCTATCGATGCGCCGGCAAACGAGATCTGGCCTTTTCTCTCCGCTATTGGCGCAGAGAGGGTCCTCATACCAGGCTGCACCCGTTCATCTGTCTTAAAGGGTCACGGAGAAGGTGCCGTGAGACGGGTTTATTTCGGTGAGGTATTTTTCGATGAGAAGATTCTGGAGTGCGACTCGAAGACATACAAGTTGAAGTACGAGTTCATTGAACCAAACCCGGGCCTCGCTACTGATGTTGTGGCAGCTGTGCAACTACACCCTTCTAAGTGTGACGGAACAACTATCATCACATGGGTGTCTGGCGCAAGGATCGTGCCGCACGAGCATAAAAGTGCTCTTGAAGAACAGGCGCTGAGCTTTTGCAAAGGGCAAGCCGAGTCCCTACGCAGGTTGAGCAAAGCAAACCCGACGACGATATGAATTATATGGCCACCTAGATGGACATTTGGTGGTTATATAAATGAAGACTATTAGTAGAAGGCTTGCAGTCAGCGACTAATAAATATAGATATAAGTATTTGCTAGGAAGCTAAACTTTTGTTGCCTGCCTTTGCAAGGAGCCACGTTCAAATAGCCTCCTGATTTAAGAATAGATGCGTTGATGACTACAAATGGGTTGTTCTCTAGCCTGAGACAGTGTTTCTAAGATACCTTAGTACTATTTACTATTCCTCAGCTACTCCATTAACACAGTATGCAGTGTCCAGCCACAGATTACTACAGTTTTCATCCAGTCCAGTATTTAAAGCAAGAAAATCAGCAACACTGATTCCTTCTGACACAGAGAGACTGTAACAAGTGTCTCCAGACTCTACAACAATCCATTTGTAACACTGACTTGTTGTCCCAGACATCGTGGAAGTTGGCGCAGCAACAATAGTCGTCTGTGATGCGGCTGCTGTGGTGGTCAATGTTGTTCCATCTACTAGCGCTACACAGTAGCTAAAGCCAGAAATGAGATTTCCGCAAGTTGAATTAATGGATGGATTCATTTCTTGGAACTGTGTCAAAGTGATGCCATTTGCAATTGAAATGACCTCGCAAGAGTCTCCATCAACCACGTCATAGTATTTGCCACAGTTTGCCACAGTGCCGGACGGTGTGGCCTCTTGAGGAGATCTGCCAGTAGTCAATAATAGAGCATAATGAAGAGCGAAATACCATTTTACTCACGCAGTTGTGGTGAAGCTGGTGGGATTCGCCAAGGCCGCAGTGGTAGTGGCGGGGATGTAAGTACCTCCGGGAGGACTGTTCGTGTTTGATTAGCGAACTGCAAAAATGAATATCCTTGGCGTTTGTCATACCCAACACAGACAATTGAGCCTTCTCTGATGGTGCGACTATTTAGGTAAGGATTCCAGGTCATTAATTGCGTTATGGTGATGTTGTCGTATCCTTCAACAAATGACGCGGCGTTTGTCGTATTCTGCACCACCGCAATATCACAGGACAGAGGGGCGCAAAAGGTCCCGTTGGTAACATGTCCACAGACAATACCTTTGTTGAGCTTGCACAGTGACGAAGACGATACGCTCCAGTCCAGAGCTAGGGTCTCAATCTGTACTCCAGTTGCTTCACTGCGTGCAATTGTCTGGCCGCACTGGACATCGGCATCCCACACTAGGGCGGTGATGCTATAAGAGGTTAACATTCAGGTTCGATTCTCAAAAAAGATAATAATAATGAATAAATGAAAAAAGGTTTACCTGCTATTTCCACCAGTGCTGAAATTATGGGCTGGAGAAATCTCCCAGTCCAAATCACAATTCTTCTTCATGTTTTGCCAAACCTGGATAGAGACCTCGCTGCTCGAGTTAGAGGTAACCTCAATGTGGAGTGGAAAGGCACAGCTTACTCAAACATCTCACCCCACTTTGATTCTATTCCATGCTTGTACTGGGCTAGAAAACACTCTGAGCACTGGATTTCCAAAGGGTACTCGTCGTATTCCAAAGTCTCATTCCACCCATGGCCGGTCCAGTTGAGATTAAGACCTTCTGCGAAGTAGTCTGCTGCTGAACTCTCCAGAGGCTGACCATAATATTGGAAGCTAGGTGGATCGTTTGACTCATCCACTAGCAGTCCATCTATGTCCACAGTCGGCGAACCATCGTCGTTGTCGGCCCAGTTTGGGTATGTTTTGTTAGTGTAGGCTGGCCAGGTCGCCTCGCCTGCTGCGTCCAAGGCACTCACATCCCAGGTGTCCTCGACCATCAAGCAAAATTTGCCATCAGTGTCACTAAGACAAACCATGTCATACTTGTAACGATACAGGCTCATCACCTCTGTCACGGTCATGTAACCACCATTGAATGAAAAGTCAAAAGTGCCACATGCAGTGGTAGCGGCACTTTCTAAAGAACTCAAGCTCGTGTTGCAGGCATTTGTACAGAGTGCATCGAGCTTGGTCTGATTCAAGTCGATGATGTCAATGTCGTATGAGAGAAGCTGAACAAGTCTGTCACAATTAAGAAGCGTGTCGAAAACTTCTAGACATGTCTGCTCAGCATCTTCAAAAAGCACCTCTTGAGCACCTCCAAAAAGGGTCACCGAAGATAAAGCAGGTAAAAAGAGCAGAGAAGTAATTAAAAGAATCATCGTCATCATTTCAGATCTGTGCTGCTGCAATAAGACCTAATGGCTTCTCACGGAGTCTTGTAATAACGGGAACCGTTTGAGGGAAATGGATTGAGCGAGGTCGGATACATCGGCTCATGAATTCTAGCTGAGTACTACTCGTGTCGGCATCTGGTACTGAAACGGCAGAGTTAATCTCGGATCGCCGCGCTTTGGACTGGACGGCAAGACATCCATGTCAAAATGCTCAACCAACAGCCTTATCGACGGCCCGAAAAGGTTAAAATGAAGCTTGTCAGCCGATGTCCCGCCGGTCATCGAACCAACAGTCCAATAAAAGCTGCATTGAGGTTCCACTCGCGAAAAAGCATACGCAAGCTCTCATTGAAATCCAGGTTATTGGCAAATTACTTTCAAATAGAAATAACGGTGAACCAATCAAGAGCCCAAAATACTTCTATTCATGCATTTAGCCGCCTCAATAATGGTTTCATCAACTTGCGAGCCCAAGGAATATCGCGCAGTGCTAACTAAATGAAGGATAGTCCAAGGAAAGGTCGGTATCGGCATTGTTGATGGTGAGCTAGGAGAGTCGGACGGAAATGATAAGGATAAAATATCGTTATTAGTTCTTCCCTATGTTTGTGTTGCTTTTCACGGCCAATCCATTACGCTCTGTTCGCTAGATGGCCAAGTTCAGCCTTCTTTTTCTTTTAGCTATTGCTATAGCACTAGGGGGTCTCAAGGAGACCCTCTCAGCTAGTACCGGCACATGTTCTGACACTGAAGAATGTGTGTCCGGTTGCTGCTCCAATACTGGGTACTGTGGGTTTGGGCCTGAGTATTGCGGAGATAGTTGCATATCTACCTGTAATCGAACGGCAGAGTGTGGCGAGTATGCTGAGACATCTGGGGCCAAATGCCCTCTCAATGTTTGTTGTTCAGAATTCGGGTATGTATCCATTACCTGGAGCCAGGCACAACTTGATTAGCTAACTTGCGTGATGAGATTTTGTGGTACAACTGAGGACTTTTGTGGCGACGGCTGTCAGAGTGGCTGTGATGAGCCGGAAGCCCCAAGCTGCAGCAAAAAGTCTGGATCTGCGACCAAAAAGCGCATCGGCTACTATGAGTCGTGGACTATGAATCGATCGTGCAATGTCTGGGAGCCATACATGATTGATGCTACAAAATGGACTCACCTTAATTATGCGTTCGCGCTGATCGATGAGACGACATATAAGATTGCGCAAATGAACACATTTGACACAGCACTCTACCGTCAGTTCACCAATCTGAAATCCACAAGCTCATCGCTTCAGGTCTACATCAGTGTGGGGGGTTGGGATGCGGGCGGTGCCATCTGGTCGAAAATGACATCTAAAAAGGCCAACAGGGAGGCTTTCATCCAGTCCACGATTAAATTCATGAAGACCTATGCTTTTGACGGTGTTGACATCGACTGGGAGTATCCTGTTGCAGACGATAGAGGAGGAGACGAGACAGATTTTGAAAACTTTGTCACTTTCTTGTCGGAACTGAGAACCGCAGTCGGTGATGACTACGGTATCACGGTGACATTACCATCGTCTTACTGGTACCTTCAAGGGTTTGATATTGCCAATATGGAGGAGCATGTCGATTGGTTTAACATAATGTGTAAGCACGGATTACATTCACTGAAAGAGGTACACCTACTAAGGGCCACGACAGCATACGACATCCATGGTACGTGGGATGGCAAGAACGAGTAAGTCTTTCTGTTCAACCCATTGATATATACACAAATGACTAATTTTGGGACCATTTTAGATTCACATCCTCAGTTGTGCAAGCTCACACGAACCTGACTGAAATCGATGATGCGCTGGAATTGTTATGGAGAAATGACATCAGCCCCAGCAAAGTGGTTCTGGGACTTGGCTTTTATGGACGTTCCTTTACCCTGAAGAATACCGACTGCAAAAAGCCTGGATGTCCGTTCTCTGGTGGTGCAGAGCCTGGGAAGTGTACTGACACTTCCGGCGTTTTGTCGCTTCAAGAAATCAAGGAAATCATCGAGGATAACGACCTGGAGCCAGTACTGGACGAAGATGCAGCCGTGAAGTACATTACCTGGGACGATGACCAGTGGGTTTCGTATGACGACTCCGAGACTTTTGCTCTGAAACTCCAATACGCCAATAGTAAGTGTCTCGCCGGCACTATGGTATGGGCTCTTGACCTCGACACAGTCGCGGAGGACAATGGAATCAACTCACTTTTGGAGAGTGACTCTGGTCTTTCAGTCAAGATGAGAACCACTTTATCCTATGAAAACGCGTTCTCATTGGGAATGTTTTGGACAGCCTGCCTTCCCCCAACAGCTGATGAGATATGCCCAGACGGCTTTGCGCCCATGCTGTGGGGACATGGGAAAGTATTTGATGCTGACCTAAACCATATTACAGGAATGGGCTGTCACGGTACGTTAACTGCCCCACACGTGAGATCATAAACAGGTCACCAATGCTGAGAATGTCACAGGTGGTGGAGTGAAGGGATACCAGCGCGCGTTGTGCGTTGAAAAGACTGTGGACGCCTTTTGCCAATGGGGTGTAGGCGTCAATTCCAAAGCATGCAACAGCAAGTGCCCTACTGGCTTCATTACTTTAACAAAGAACTCGCATGTTGCTGGCCAGAAAAAGGGCTGTAAGAGTGGAAAGTATGCACCAGTGTGTTGCGAATACATCATTGCATACGCGAGCACTACTGAAACATGCTATAATGACTATGCAAACGGGATCTTTGGTGGAGGTCTGTCAGAGAAGTTGTCATTGGGCACATCCAGATCATATTCGTACGTTTCAGATGATGAGAATTCGCTGGAAGTGCGAGACCACAATGCTCTCCGAGAGCGCCAGCTACAGAAACGATCAAATGTAGGGGGAAAGCGGAAGCGCAGTGTTGACACTGACGGAGGATGTGGCTACCTGATGGCTCGGGATGAGATTGGCATTCAAATCCCAGGTTATCTTATAGCCACGTCGTATCGTGGTACGATCAGCTATTCAATTACTCCTACTAGCGTGCCTTCGTCGACCAGCTCGTCTAAAAAGCCGACCGTGACTGTGCACAAGAGCACGAGGGTTACAGATTACGAGATTGAGACCAGGACCTGCAATGGGGAATCCTATCCGCAAGCATGCATGCACTACAGCAGCGTTGCTCGTGAATACAAAACCGACCCCAGGTTGCAAAACCCGACTTGTGCGGACACTGATGTCAGCAAAGATCTCCGGCCTCTCACCGACATATATAATGCCCAGCATCACACAAAGTGGTCCAAATATATTGCAGAATCCTACGTTAACCCAAACGGCAAGAGGATGGCTGTCAGATGCCAGCGCGATGAATGGCCGCCAGCCCACTTCATGCAGGGCGAAGAGACTGGATATATCAGGCTACTTCCGGGTGGTCAGAACGGCGGTGTGGCGAACCGCAAGGACGGCGGATGGAGGAAGTTCTGCAAGTATCCCCCGGACAAATCGGTCAATGTGGAGGGTGGGCCTGTCCAGGACATGGGAAATTACTACGAGGTGACTATCATGACTAGCACCATTGTCACCTTGCGAGTTATGGAGTACTCTTATACGGATATTGTCACACCGGCTGGTGACCCTGACGGAGTAGAGGCAAACCCTTGCTGGCCGTCCGTCCTGACGAAAGACCCGGGATTTGCACTCTTCACTCATGACGACTGGTACAGTTCAAACAAGGGGCACACTTCTGCCGATTACAAAAATAAGCCTGCTTACGCTGTGACTCAAGGGAAGTCCCAACCACAGTATAAGCGGCACGTTGACATGGAATCTCGCGAGGAGCTGTTTTTAGTAGATGAGGGCAATTCGACGCGCAAGGCCACCGAGGAAGAACTCGCCGAACACTTCGGGTTGCACAAGTGCAAGACGCCAAACTGCACTGAAGAGCTTGAAGAATGGCGCGATTATTTGGCGGAGCAAGGATTGCCTACAGCACCGATAGATTCGGAATCCCTGCCGACAGTAACGGCGACCATTGGAGATATAGCTAGTACCGAAGCTGTGTTGCCCAAGCAATCAATCGTGACGGAAATCACCCAGCCTACTCATACGCCTGCAGCAGCAAGTGATGGGATGGGTGTTAGAGAGAAGACAGATACTGAGGGACGAAACGGATACAGGGAGCATATGAATAGGCACCTGCAAGGATATGGACACAGGTAGTAGCTCTGAGTTAGTAGATATGAGGTGCAATATCATCGTCCTTGCAAATACTGTAGTTTACGGGTATCACATTACTAGAGTACTCCCCTTATTATATAAATATTGATCTTTATTCTCGCTGTGTCGTATGCAGATTTACTGCACGATGAATAGGCTGAGGTAGACAATTCTTCACACATGTGACTCTTCCCTTTAAATCACATAAGCGAGCATCTCAGTTCCGCTAAAACACAGAAAACTTGTACGGCCACCAACTAAAAATCAGGCCACATCTAGGTCTTTTAGGTACTGGGTAAGAATGAACTGATTTGTGCTTGTGGATATTCTTCACTTGGCTTAAATTGCCGTGTGTAAATTGGCGGCCAATGAATGTGGTGGATACGGGTATTTGCCAGAAAGCTAAGGATTCCCAACCAATGAAATAGTCTGCCCCGCATTCTGGGTTCAAATATGGCGCATTCATCTGAATCGTAGACTCTTAGATCTTCCCCTCCAATCGAATCCGCCCCATCATACAGAGAAGATATCTCACCAATAAAGGAATAATAGAAAAGATGGATCGCCACGCCGACCTATTCGAGGCACTTACCGACTTCTATACTGTTCTGGTTGAATTATGCATTGTTCCAAGGCAAATGCTACGCTTTCCAGACCCAATTCATGGCATAGAGGGCTTCCAAGCCAATGCTACCGCGGCGTTTGAGGCAGGCTTCTCTCCCGAAGCTGTGGAGTTGATGGCAAGGCTTCCATATATAGACATATGGAACGACGAACCAGACGAGGATGGGTTTGAGCTCAAGCAGGATCTTGAAATTATGCCAAGCACGTTCCCTCTTACATTCACCACAAGGCACGAGCCTAATGTAGGTGACTACGAGTTCCTACGCCAAATGGACGACGACCCCATGGACGATGAGTATTTAATCCCCAGCACATGCATTAGGCTATCCACCCAAAATGTTTACGGAATAACATGGATCTATGACACCGAAACATGTAAGCAAATGGGTTATTATTGTTTTAACAAGACATTAATTAAAGAGAACAGGTCTCCTAAGAGAGTGGAAATCGTTTGACGGCGACCCAGACGTCAGAGGGTTTGACCATGCACCTGCCAAAATCCCTACCGAGATATTGGGTGCTTGGACCGAAAAGTATCGGAAGCTACAGATCCTCAGCTATCCCGGCAGAGTCGACTTTCAGCCTGATACGGACTGGTGTGAGAAGGAACAGGTTAACGAATCCAATCTCGGCGGGTGGCAGGCAAGACACGATCATAGAATGGCGCAGCTGAAAATCCGAGACATGTATCTTGAATGCGGCTGGGACGTGGAGTCCAAGAGGCAGACTGCCTTCGACAGAAGGCGCTTTGTTACGATAAGACAGAATTTCGTTGAAACGGTATTGGATCCTTTGGATGAAAGATGTGTCAATAACCAGGATCTGTCATTGGAACAACTCCTACGCGAGACTCCGGAAGAACTCAAACAATGGACGGTGGCCGATAGCTGAACCTGCAGAACATTGCAAGGTTACTATAGTTATGAGATATCTGATAGTAGTGAAATTCTTGTGTCAAAATGATAGGCTCTCATCCTTTTCCTGCCACATGTGAATGTAGTGAGGTGTCCCTCAGGTGACGCTCGAAAGTTCCACTGCCAGGCTCATTTAAGTCTAACTACCAAAGTCAGTCTTATCTACGAAGATCCATTACATATTAATCATGCAGAAGCATATTATTATTAGGTAAAATTATTCAATAGTTATTCTGAGAGGTATCTATTTGTATTCGGCTCTAGCCTTGAAAGAAACGCGGGTCCGTATCGTCAACCCCAACCAACGATCTTACTTCGTTACTCAGTCTCTGCAACTCTTCTGCGACTTGGCCCGTGACAAGCGCATATGCATAAAGCACTGCATAGTCCTTTTCCTCCACTGCTACGTCGTAGGATCCGCCACTGCTGCCCCCTGCCTCATACGGCGAGCGTGAAGAGTACTCTTTGCGAAGTTGGAATATCTTCGCAAGCAAGTTTTCTCGCGCCACCACAATGCTCAATGTAGCATCAGAGAGCGGGTACTCCAGCATCATCGAACTGGCCAAGACCTCAAATGCATGGCAGATGTTGTCGCACAATGCGGCACGCTCCCGGGCTGTATACTGAAGCAATATCTTCTCCGCGTCCGTCAAGTTTCCCTTGCGATATGCCACAAGGCTCATGGCATAAAAGCCATCGAGTATTCGATTTGTTCCGCTCAACATGCGACCGTAAGCCTCCATTGGAAATGGACCGACAAGATCAAACTCCGATGCTGCTGACTGCCTCAGGCTCTCGAGGTTGGCAGCCTGTCTCTGCATGGCAACCTGCTCGCCAGATTTGAGGTAGCTCTTGGCGCCCTGGCTCTGAAAGAGCACGGCAAGAGGTCCTCTCTTCCAGATCAAACCCATCTGGAGATGGAGCATCGCGAGGCCTTCCCTGAACTTTCTACGACCAGAAATTGGCCAGATGATGCGGCAAACGACGAGTCCCCAGAGAATACCTGCGGTGACCGCAATGGCACGATGCTTGGCAATCTCCACGATATCTGGATCCTGGCCAACTTCTTCAGTGTCATCGGCGTTGTCGTTCATTTTTTGACTCAAACTGTACGCATATAGGGTCGAAACGTTGTAAGCCAGTAAAGTGATGCGGCCCAGAGGGGCTTTGCCTCGGACGACAATGAAGTAAAATATCAAAAGGCTGGTCAGCCAGCCCACTGCCATCAACAACAGCGCATTGCCAAAGCTGACTTTCCAGTTGATGACCGAGAACCCACATCCAACGAGAGTGCCGATGAAACGCGCCCACCCGGTGGTGTTGGAAGCACCAACAGTCATTGAACAGACAATCATGAATGATAAGAGGCCCCATTCGCCACGCCACCTGCTGTAAACATCGCGAGTTGCCTCGATAAAAGCAAACATGGCCCAAATAGCTGCGCCGATGCCAACCTTTAGCCCAAATTTAACTGTTTCAAGTCAGCTACCAATCATAGCCCAATGCTCGAGAAAAAGCGCCAACTTACTATCATCTCTAGCTAATTTTTTAAATTGTCTCAACAGCTTTCGTAGTGTCCAAGCTGGAACTTCTCTGACAGAGGTTGGGGTGTGGAGAACTCGAGAGTTTCGCCTTTCAGCGAGCAGAGTAGGAACTCCGAGAGAGTTGGTGTGCTGCTTTGGCACTGGAGACATTAAGCCATCTGCTTCTGGGGACTCGGGCTGCCAAAGAACCTTTCTCTCATCAGCATCCGGCACTCGCCACCAAATAAGCCACCGCCAACTCCGCCTCTGGTGTTGCACAACATAATCTAGGTTGTCTAGAATATCCAAATATTTCAAAACTTCTTCTCCCACGGACTGAAAAGTAAAGGCAAAATGGCCGCAAGCAGCTGCCACCTCTTCCAACTCTGCTTGCATTGCCTCCGAGCCGTCGCTGTTCATTTCGATATAGCCGTAAAGAGCCTTCAGGGCTTCGGCACGCGCGTTGTTAAAAGATGACAATGCATCCGTAAGTCCTAGTCGCAAATCATCGTTGATCCTAATCGCAGAGTTTGGAGTTTCGCCAAATGGTGTTTCGTTCAAGACTTTGCAAAGTCGCTGTCCCAATGAAGTCATAGATGGTCCAATCGAGGCAACGAATAACTCGAACAGGTCTGGTCGTGAGAATGTTGTTGTGTCTGTATCGGACGAATGAGCTGAGCCCGTTGTGTCACCGAGGAGAGATAATTGGGTATGGGCGGCATTTCTTAGTCCGCCAAGAGATTGAGCAAGCATTTCCATGGACCCGGCAATCGATCTCTCATTGTAGTATATCGCCTCATTCCCAAGAAAGTAGTGCTCAAACTTTGCTTCCCTCAAGTCCGTCATCATCTTGGTAAATGAGGTCCGGTATCCTGCCGAAGCAGCCATGAACTTTTCAGACGACATCTCACCTTCTGATCCGCCTGAAAACCCATTGACAATGAGGGAAAGCATCTCTGAGAGGGAGACAGATACCTGGCCCATTGATTTGCGAAGAGACTGGCGGGCCGACTGAGGCCAAATAAGTAGGTTTACGGCCGCAGTCGTGGTGATGCCCATGATGAGAATCTTGAAAACTTGGGCGACTTTTTCATTTGAGAAAACGTTGGAAATGACATGGTTTTCTTTAGTGACAACACCGATGATGGCCAAAGAGGCCAGCGTGCTCCCAACGTTGACAAGAGGATTTCCCATCTTTTGCTTGACCCAGCCCATGAACCCAAATCCACCCCCAATGAAGACAACAACCACAAGGACATGCGCCACTGCAACCATCTTCATACCAGAGCCAACAAGCATCGAGGTGGCCATGGAAAGCACAGAGATGAGCTCCGCATAGGCGACGGCGACAATGGCAATCATAATAGCCTCAATCATGGAACCTGCGGACCGGGCTGGGTGAAAGTAAACGGTGATGGTGGCGACGACATGCTTGCCGTCGGGCTTGCCCAGGAAGTTGGAGAGCGGTGGTGCAAAGGTCGCCAGGCTGCCGATGGTGTAAGCGATGGTGCACTTCAAGACCTGGCGGCCATCGGACGAGTCGAGCCAGACGCGGAACCGGGAGGCCGTCGACCTGACGCCGTTGTTGACTCGCCGGACAAGCTCGGGCAGCCTCCCCTGGGCGCTGCTGCCCAGATGGCCCGGCGGACTCGCTATCCGTGACGGCGCATAGTCTGCGACGGCGGCCGAAGACATGTGAGCGAGGCTGCGAAGTTTTGGTTAGCCCTATGCAGCCGCGTCGGAACAGCCGGATATAGTGTGCGGGATGGGGTGATTGGCCGGGTGCCTGTCTTGGCCTGCCTCTGCAGGGAGGAGTCTGTCGCTGCGCAAAGGCAAATTCGGGGCGTGTGTCGTCCAAGATATGCCCTTCATTCTATGTCGCTCACCATGTTGTCATGAGGTCCCGAGATTTGCTGGTCCAGATGACGTTTTTTTTTTAGGCTCCCGCATGCAGTTAAGCTCAGTCCGCGTGCGTACGTGCGTACACCTTTCGTGCCCATTCCTCCATCACCAAGGGAGCACCCACGTACCCCAGCCTCCCAGGCTCGCCTTACTCAGCAATCTACTGGCTGCCCGCTGGCCTTCTACAGTCAGGTGATTACCCCGGCCGGGTGCCTGTCATCACCAGGTAGATCCCACCCAGATAACGACCTAGGCAGAAACAATGGTGCATCCCTTGAGGCAAATTCTTGCTTGATGACTGTGGTAGGTTTTCGGTAGTTTATCGAGTGAGTCTTGTTCTCCATCTCTCATTCTCATTTACCCGCACTTTAACAACACAATCATCCCTAAACATGTCTGGGATTGCATGCGTTTACTCTATGTTTACATATTTAATGAATGATAATGAAATGCCAAGTTGAGAGATCGCCCAACGTTTACACCCAACTGTCAGCGCCCGGTGGTCACTGACGCCACCACAGTGGTCCCCAGGAGCGTGAACACCGGACGAACAGTGGACCGCTACAGAACGCTAGTCCGCTAATAGTTAGGGCTGATGCTCGGACAGAGCCGACTTCCCGTGCTGGCACATCGGCTTGCTGACAGTACTGATAACGAGCAACGACTAATCATGAAGATTTTCTGGGGAAAATGACCCAGATTATTTTTTGGTGGTGATAGTATCAGCTCTGTTCATGATTTAGATCGCTTCAGCTGTGGTCGGGCTATTTTCAGGATTCTCTGCCAAGAAAATAACAAAGTTATGTATTGAGATGATCGCAATCATAAATTTCAATATAAATTCGCAGTTGTTTTATATACCCTGTAATCGCCTCTCTTGTTCATTGTACCTTCTTCAACCTAGCTTCTACGCATCCACCAGGGACGCCAGGAACACGCCACGTTTTGACGAGTTCGAGGCCCGCCGTCTCAAACATCTTCTGGAAGCCCGCTTCAGTCCGCTCCTTGCCGCCCATGGTCATGACGGCTTGGTCCAGCACAGCAGAGGCGAAGTCGGCTTCCCCGACACGTGGAGCCAGGACCATTTCGCAAATCAGCACACGAGAATCGGATGACATGGCTTCGGCAAGGCGAGTGAGTATTTGAATGCCAACCGCATCAGCATAGTCGTGTAGAATCATTCGCATAAAGTAGGCCTTAGCTCCTAGAGATTGTCACGTTAGTCGGTCTTGAAGGAATCTATTGCAACAAACACCCTACCTTTGATAGGCTGTTCAGTCATAAAATCATGATCAAGAAGTTGAACGTCAGAGGGGAGGTTGGATTTGGCATTGGCGAGTTGGATCATTTCAGGTCGTTCCTGGAGCATACAGCTTTTAGGTGAAAGATCCGGATGAGCGTCTAAAATTTTCTTGAGGACGACACCCTCGCCACCGCCAACATCTACCAGTTCGAGGGTGCCCTTAGCATCATCCTCTGGGGTATTTTTAAGTGTGCTAAAGTCGAAATGCCCAGTGACAGGGATTGCAACATCAATGCCTGCCATGCCCGTTTGGAACGTCTGCAACCTCTCCGGATGCTGCATCATAATTCCCCATACTGGCGTTCCTTCTTGCTTGTAGTATGCGGTATAAGGGTTCTTTGTTGGGTCGTAGGGCTCTGTAAATTCACCTCTTGATACGAGGTAGTCATCAAAGTTGTGCATGTGCTTGAACCATTCGTCATACCTGGATAACGTAAGCAACCATCCCACCAAGACGCATACTTAACGTACATTGCCAAGAATAGATGCCCAGGGGCGGGCTTGTCTAGAATATAGGCTAACGAAAATTTGGTGTGCTTGTATTCGCCTCCATTTGGTCCAGTCTGGTCGAGAAAGCCAGAGACAACTATGAACAGCGTTAAAAATCAGAAGCCTTAGGCCGAATAGGTCGAGTAGTCTACCTAATATACGTCCCATACGCTCTGTTCAAAACAGTTTAGTCATTTCAACTGCCATCACATGGGCTGGGAAACATACCCAATAGCGAGTCCTGAACTCCCGTGGCTTTGGAGAGGTCTTGTAGAGATATGGATCCGGTAGTGGGAATTGCATCAAGGACTTTAAGTCTCATAAATGTGCGGATGGCAACGAGCTCCGCCATCTATCGAGAAACAGGGTGAGAAATTACGCGCAAATGAGGGGGCACAGGTATGATCTGATTTGATTGCGACTGCGAAGCAATGGGCTGAATTTACTGCAAGCCACTTACGTTCAGACCATGATAATTCGGTTTCATATCAGGCGTGATGAGCGCCTGGGTGAGCTTTTTGGTCTTTTCGAGGATCTGGACGCGGGACATGTATCCGTCCAGATCGGGGGCATCGGAGTACGCCTGAGCGGCCTGATTGAGGCTGGCGACGAGCTCGTCGAGCTCCTGTTTGCTGGGGAGAGCCATTGGAATGCGGGTCTGACGAGTGTGCAGAGCGGGTGTGCAGGTAAGACGACGCCTCTCCTCTATTGCATCAGTCGGCGAGTGGTTGGTTCAAAACGACGAGACACCGAGGGACAGCACGAGCGGCGAATGCGTGGGCTTGTGTTGGTCCTCGGAAATTTCATCAGGCGAGGAGGCATCCCTGCTGCACATGGCATGGCATGGGTTTGGAGCCACGCAAACCACGCCATGGCGGCTGTCCGGCGACGCTTGTGGCGGTCTAGGCTCCGGAATAGTGCGAGGGGTTTGGCAATTGTCTTAGTGGTGACGCTGAGAGCGGTGATGAGGACTCGGCAGAAAAGCGGACGGCGGGAAGAGCCGTTTGTCAGGCGATCCCCTCAGATCGAACACCCTCGACGCTGGCAGACGCATCTCAAACACGATCACCGTCCGCTGTGGACCTCCCGCTGGCCCAAGGTTTAGCGCTGTAGCGACGAACACCGAGAGACCATGCCCACGCCATCGTCAACCACTCAGCCTGCCCACTCGGAGCCCCAGGCCCCTCTAGAAGACCCTGTCGGGGGCGCGGGTGGAGACGACCCAGGCCGTCGGGACGCCCAAGAAGCAGAAGCCGTGGCAGGCTCATCTTCGACGACGGTGCCCTCAGACCGAATCGAACCCGACTCCTGGACCGAAGACGTCGACGAAGGCTACGCGGAGTCGACGACGACGAGCTACCTTACATCCATTGCCTCCGACATCCGGCGCGGCATTGTCGAGAATGGCCGTACTTACAGCGCTTACGGCCTGCACAAGGCTTGGATTCCCAGTGACGATATGGAGGTCAGTCGTATCGCCTCCGTGACTTTTTCTCCTGCTAGTCGCAATGCCGGCTAACTGTTTTCTTCTCCCGCCAGATGGAACGAAACGACCTCCAACACTGCAAATTTACCATGCTCATGGATGATAAGCTGCACCTGGCCCCGATAACTGAAAACCCACAGAAGATCCTTGATCTCGGCACGGGTTCTGGAATTTGGGCCATCGATATGGCAGAGCTCCACCCATCCGCAAAAGTAATAGGTGTCGACACAAGCGCGACCCAACCGGCCGTCGTCCCGCCGAATCTCATATTCGAAGTAAGAAATTGGCATTTGCCGTCGTTGCCAGACTTGGCTTACCTGCCACCCTAGATCGATGACATTGAAGACGACTGGCTGTGGGGAGAATCGAGCTTCGACCTCATCCACGGCCGCGAGCTCATCATGGCCATCCGAGACTGGCCCCGTCTCATCAGCCAGGCCTACAGCCACCTCAAGCCCGGCGCTTACCTCCAGCTGGCCGGCTCTGTCCCCGATTTTAGATCCGACGATGGCACCCTGCCGCAGGACTCGGCCTATGTGGAGCTCGGCCGTATCTACTTGGAGATGTCGGAGCGGGTTAATTTGTCGGGCTGGGAGCCCACGCGATGGAAGCAGCACCTGGAAGCGGCAGGGTTCGAAGATGTTGTCGAGCACATATTAAAGATTCCAACGTGCCCGTGGCCCAAGGATCCACACCTGAAACAAATTGGGGCGTTTGAACTGCATCATTTTCGGGAGACCATTGCCAACGTTTTCGCGCGAGGCTACGAGCAGATTATGAACGGCGACCCGGTATATTTCCAGGTTCTGCTCGCCAGAGCCCGCCAAGAGGTTTTGAACCAAAACATTCACAGTTGGGTCCCATTGTAAGTTTCCAAACTCTTTCGCCGACTGAGACATGTCATACGCCTAACAATATCTAGTTATGTGGTATATGGGCGCAGGCCGAACGGTCCAATAACCTTGCCGACGCCAAACGAGTCCAAGGCAGTGGGGTCAAATACTGATTAAGGGCTGTTTATTCCTCAAAGTTTGAATGAGGCGCAGCAAAAGTCCATTGAGAATTTCCAGTATATTATTAATTTATCCGGTATTTATTAGCATTTATCGCCGTTACTTAACCGTAGGCCAGGCGTTATGTGACGAGGATTTGCATAAGCACGCCCACATTGAAGGATCGGGCAAGAATGTGCATGGCGATATGGAATATAGATTTACAACTACACAGAAACTTTACATTCAGCGATATGATCGCTTTTGCGCAAGAATTGGTCAATGAAATTGTTGTTGACAGTTGCGCGTTTGGTTCGATGCTCCAAACTAGTTCACGTGCGGAATCCCTAGGCTGAATCGGGCACAGGCATGCTACTTGACCATTTAGCTCAGATCCATATATTTAAAAGTAGGCTAGACCTTATATTGATCGATCATGGAATATGTGTATAATTAGACCTCTCTACGATATCTATTCTCCTAGGTGACTTTGTCTACTTTCCCAGTCGCTTCTCAAGATCGTCGAATACCACGACAATGTTATTTCTCTACTCTCGTAGTGCTTGGCCCTTTGTCAAGTGGTGGAACTCATCCAAGAGAGTGATGGGGTTTTCAATAAGCGGCCCTGCTTAATGTTTCTTTTGAAGGTCTCTCTGAATAATTAAAGAGCAAGTAGAGTGGTAAATGTTATATGAACTCCGAAGGTAACCCCCACGCAATGCGATTTAAATCTCAATGAGAATCAACCTCTAGTTCATCCATTCCGCCCAACTATTACGTACTGATCCCGATGCAACGGAGAGAAACGTATCAATTCCGGTAAAGGTATAATCACGTAGTCGTTGTGGAGAACCATTCTGTATTCATCTGTCTGCAAAGTTACATTTGCATGCATTTCTGGTTCGATAGAGATAATGGCCATGTCGATAAGGAGCAGAATGTACCAAAGACAAGGATCATCGATTATAAATGATTTGGAAGGGCGCACTCTTCCACAGCATGCGCAAGATAAGCGACAAGAGCCGCCAAGGTGCATGATAAGAAGTATGCCGAGGGCCCATGACACCGGTGTTCCGAGTTGCATCGGGTCGTCGCAAGCCCATTAAAGCAGCCGAGCAAATTATATCACCAAAATCTTGGATGACTAAAGAAAAACGGAGCTTATAGTTTATATGCCGCAGGGAGCACGAACGCTTTGCCATGTTTTGCAAGTAGGCCGGGCGGGTCATCGGGAGTTCGCAACCATTTGGTCTAATTCCCAACTGCTGGGAACCCAGATTTGAATGCCGATCTTACATCTATTGGGGCAAAACACCTCAGTCGAACTCTCTTTAATTCCCGAGGAACAAAAGATCCAAACGGTAGGGATTAGTTGTGGACCATGTACTTTGCGCCTTAAACCCGCCCTTCGATGTCGAAGATAAGCTTGATAACGATAGCGCAACGTACCCGAAAAGGTAGCAAATATGTGTCCACCCCAGTTTGATAAGGATGGGCCTCGAGCAGTTTGCCGATGAGCTGCAACGCACCGCCAATCACATAGAGACATCACAAATCCACTTGGCCAGATGACGCATCCGGGGCCGACGCACTTCCCCGTTGCCCTGTGGGGATGGACATGCTTCCCCTCATGCTTATCGCCCCGGCTGTACTAGCACACCGTCTAATTCTGAGCGTTTCTTGACCACTTCTGTTAATACACAAAAAAATCACCGGTCGGCCAAACACGGGCCGATTGACAACATATTCCACTTGTGGTTAAAGAGGCGAGCACGTGGTATGGAAGACACCGGTGTTGCTCGCGTCGACATGCCCATCCCGCTATTCGTATCTTTGAAGTGGGTGCAAACTCCATTTTCGAGTGGCTCAACCCGGCTTTCTGCAATTTGCTATCAGTTGCCAGTCAACACCCCAGACCAACACCACCCAGTTACCCGTCGCCTTGTACGATTTACCCCAGTCTTGGCGGGTGTAATACATTGTAGAAATTACGTAACTGAGATATTTGACTGTTACTCAAGCGGAGTTGGTCTCTGTGTTCCCTCCACAGCGGAAGACGGATGAACAGCGGTATCGGAAACCCGGGCCCAGCCCGGTCTGTATGACAATGGGAGATAGACAATGGGTGGGCTTGATAGTGAAATGACCCGGCTTCTCGGATGAAGAGAACATGTTGGAAATTCTATAAAGAGATCTGGCACTCCCTCACCAGCCACTCACGACACCACAGGTCAGCCTCAAGTGCAAGAGTCGGCTCGATAACACCAGAACAATCCTGACATTATGGCTCCATTTGTGTCAAAACTCTTGGCCACTGCAACAGCCTTGGCTGGTGTTTGTGTCGCTCAACCAATCGTTGGACAATCCATCTCCTTTCAGGGTCCCTTCGAGGTTGAGCAGGGTGGTCTCCACAACATCCACGTGGAGTACCATGACGATCTCAGCGGAGAGCTCACTGTAGCCTACGGCTCCTGTGACCTGGTGTCGCTCACCCATGCCTCGCATCATGTCGGGCGCACCCATATTGGCACCCACCCAGCCGCTAAGCGCCACATTGACTGGGAGGAGCAGCGGCCTACCAAGTTTGTCTGGATTGTCCCGGCCGATGTTTCTTCCGGATGCCTTCACGCCTTTGTTGATGGCAAGCTTATGGGAAGGTCGGTGCAGTCGAGCGTCAAGGCGAAGAAGATGACCCGTCGAGCAACTCTGTCCGATGTGGCAGAGCCATTGGGCGCTTGGTTTGATGGTGTTGAATACATGAAGCAAAAGGAGCCTGATGATGTATTCGTCGCTACCACCAAGAACAAGACATTTGGTATTCTTGGTGCTGGCATGTCTGGACTCATGACATCTGTAAGTCGAAGTCATAATCATTGCATCTTAGATGTTTTCGAAATCTTTATGAATATTTGAACTAACGCTCTTGTTAGCTTATGCTAGACTCCGTTGGAATCCACAACTGGAAGATTATCGAGGGCTCAAACCGCCTTGGAGGCCGAGTCCGAACAACTTATCTGAATGGAACCAAGCCAGAGGATCACCAGTACTCCGAGCTTGGTCCTATGCGCTTTCCGCTCACCGTAAAGGACCCGGACACAAACGAGACCTTCCCCATCATGGACCACCGCATGGTCTTTCAGCTTGCCGATGTGCTCAACGAGCTTAACTCTGGCAACGACACTCTCCAGGTCAACTTTATTCCCTGGATCCAGAGCAGCGCCAACACTCCCTCCAGCACCACTGAGACGGTTTACTCCAACGCCACAGCCGCTGCCATAGCCGAGAAGGCGCTTGAGGACTTCAAGGGCATGTCATACGAAAAGATGAAGCTCTACGGCAAGAACGTTTTCAAGGCCCACAAGCAGGCCATCGAGGACGGCCTCTTCGACTTCTCTGAAGTTGAGTATCTCCGCTATGTCATGAAAACAGACCTCAACGTCACGGATGAGGTAGCTGGCACGGCTACGACTTCTGCTATGTGGGAGTATGACACTGTGTACTTCTTGGCCAATGAGTGGCGCACTATCGACGGCGGCCTCAGCCGTCTTCCCTCTGCTTTTGAGAACCTGGTCAAGGGCCGAGTTGCCTTCAACTCCAAGATCCACACTGTCAAGTACAATGACGACAAAACCCTTAGCGTCTCCTACCGCCCATCCGGTAAGAACCCCCGCGAGGTCGAGTCGAGCACCGAGAACTTTGACTACATTTTCAACTCTGTCCCCTTGAACCTCCTTCGATTCTGGGACCTGCCTGAGTACTCCAGCTTGATGAGGCGGGCAATCGACAGCTACAACTTTGGAAACTCGGCCAAGGTTGCCATTCAGTACGAAACTCGATTCTGGGAGCATCTTGATGCCCCCATTTATGGCGGCTGTGGAAGTTCAAGCCATCCTCTCATCGGCTCGATCTGCTACCCCCCATTCAATATCAACAGCACTGGCCCCGGTGTTTTGCTTGCTTCCTACATTTCTGGCACCAGTGCCGATGCTGCTTGCGCCATGTCTGACGAGGAGCATGTTGCCTATGTTCAAAGAGCGGTCGCTGAGATCCACGGCCAGGTTGCCGAGGACAACTGGACCGGAAACTGGGCTCGTCAATGCTGGAAGAATGACGAGTTCCATGCCGGTTCATGGGCGTCACCACTTGTGAACCAGCAGAACCTGTACATTCCCGCCTTCTGGCGAACCGAATTCAACACCGTCTTTATCGGTGAGCACACAAGTTACACACATGCATGGATCTTCAGTGCCCTAGAGAGTGCTGCCCGTGGTACCGTGCAGATGCTGCTCGATCTTGGTCTTGTGGATGAGGCCAAGCAAATTACGGAGACATGGATGGCGCGATGGATCTCTGTCTAAGAGACAGATGTATACAAGTAAATAGTTTATGAAACAATGAATATATGACATTTGATGCACAGTATCGTATGAACTTCTAATTATTTCATGCAGTTGACGTTTTATGACTTCTCACAAATGCAAATGCATGTTTTGACTAGACAACATAGCTCAGCCACATGCCTTCTATCCATCTAGTCCTCCCGCCATTCCAAGTTTCTCTCCCTTCTAGTTAACAAAGGGCTTTTCGAATCTATACACGGCCAGTCATGCGCATCTAGGCAGGCCTGTCGCGAAGCAAGGACTCCAGGGCGAGCCCTTTTGATTACGACATCCTCATAATCATTAAGAGCGCTCCGCAATGCGTCAAAGCCCTGTCCTTGGGAGAGGTGTGGTCCCAGGCACTCGACAAAATCAGACACGTCAACAATGGCATGATTAGCACCCTCTCCTCGATCTTCACAAATGAGTTAGTCAGCCCTATACCGAACGACTTATACAGCGACAACTTACACATTGCCATAGCATGCAACGCGTCACCCATCAGAACAGCACGTCCACTTGAGTGTAACCCAATACGAGGCGCATAATCATGTGGCTCAAGATGCTTTATCTCCTCGTCTTTCGGGATATTACGAGCTATCGTGCGAAACGGCTCTGCCCAGTCTTCCGCAAAGGTTTGGATCAAGTCATACTTCTCCTCGTTGGTCTCTGGGACCTCAAGCGGAGAAGATCTTCCCAAAAAGCCTTCACGGTACGGCCAAGAGATGCACATCTGGCAGGCATATTTGTCTGTGCTGTCTTCATTGTTGCCAGGAACATCAAGTACTTTGACCATTAGTAATTGCCAACAGGCGCTAACCGATTGACGTACCACTTAGATAGATGAAGGTGTTGCTTCGTGACGAAGTGCCCTGCGAGAAGAACGGGTCAAGCTTTCTAATTGGACTCATCTGTTCAGGCGATAGGTGCATCTTCAGCCCGAGCAACCGGATGGGTATGCCGAACATGTCAGACTCATCGGGGAATATTGCGCGGCGAACTTGAGACCCCGCACCATCACACGCAACCAAGAGACGGCCGTCAGCTTTGGAGCCATCGTGGAATGTAACTGTAACGGAGTCATTGCTCTGGTGTAGCTCTTGAAACCCTCTCCCCCACTAATACAGCCAGTACGTGTCAAGTGTCAGCATTAGCCCTCCAATGCAAGTGAGACATGCATAAAACAACGTACCTCGATGTCAATACCGGTCGCGAGTATTCTCCGAAGCCTCTCACGAGTGACGCGAATCCGAAGCGCTTCGGGGGCCTTGGGCGTCGCAAACTTGAGCTCGCCCGTGCTGAGGTCATAGAATGGAAATGCGGTCGATGCGCCATTCTCAACGGCCACCCTATCGACATATGCGCTAGGAAGCTCCCGAACCAGATCCTCAGGAAGCAGGGCGCGGAGGGCGGGGAGCGACCAATGCAGTGTCAAGCCCCAGCCGACGCCACGAGTCGTCAGATCCGCGTCCCGTTCAAAGATGCGGAACTTGACACCCTCCCGGCGGAAGTGCTGGGCGAGCAAAAGGCCGCTGATGCCGGCGCCAATGATGAGCACTGGTTCCTGGACGCCTTGTTGCGTCATGATTCCTCTCCCCTTTCCGTGCACTCTTTGCCGGACCTTGTTGGCTCTCAAGTGAATGAGGAACAGATCTACTAATATCCCACGCTGCCGGGCAGGCGGATGTTAAATTGGACGGCGGCCGACGAGGACCCTTGGTTTCTCGCGAGTGCAGATCGATGAGCTTGCAAGGGACCCATGTCCCACGTCCCGCACGCCAGTGTGACTTTGTGACTTGTCGACAAATGCCTAATGGAATCATCCCACGGCGCACATGCGCACTTGCCTAGACATAAGCTGAAAGAATGTTTCCGATTGGATACGTCATCCATTGTACAGTCCGTGAAGTCCGGCGTTGGTCTCGCGCACGAATCTCCGGCTCCGCTTTGTCTCATTCGGAGCGAACATTTTTTATTAACCGAGTACATTATTAATAGCAGTTTCTTTTTTTCCCGAAGCTGAAAAAGAAAGAAAGCTAAATTACAATTATCTAGTACGTATAGCGAAAAAACTTGTTTTCCCTGTCCGTCATAGTGGACCAGACTTCCGGGGACATGTACGCGTCTTCGGTCGTCTCTTTTGAGACATTGCCTCGCTTCTTGTTCGCCCAGACATAGTACAAGAATAAAGCAAACGTGGTTACAGCACAGCCCGCCTGCGTGCCCATGACGGCAAGCTTTGCCGGCCGGAAATCGGGCGCATCGCGTGCCTGGAACGTTTGAGGCCCGATAATGTTCCCGATGGAAAACGAGCCGCTAATGACTGCCGCGGCGAACGCCCGTTTGGTTGCGCCACCAAAGTTGGCTGCAGTCCACTAATAGCAGAAAATAAGCTTGAGTAAATAGAGAGGCCAAGTCGCTTTACTTACGTTGTAAAAGATAGTCAGTGGCGCGACTACAGCGTTCACGAGATATATGCCAGCAAGGATACCGGACTTGTTCTTGATATCCAGGAAAGACATCAAGGCCCCGCCGAGGATGGCAGGAATGATGCACGCAATGATCCAGGCCCATCGATGGGACTGCTTGCGAATGCCGTACCCGACTATCAGCGTAAAGAAGATGCTTACCACACCAGAGGGCATGTTCATAAGAGCCGCCTTCTTCGGCTCATACCCCAGATTGGTAATCAGCGTTGCCGAGTAGGTCGTGACAACGCCGCTGGACACGGAAAGCTAGCTGAGGTCAACATGTGTTCTCCGCGCGCCGTAGATAACGCTCCGACTCACCAGAATGACCGAAACAAGCATGAGGTACATCTGAGGGTCGCATAATGCTTCCAAAATCTCCTTGGGGCGAAACTTTCGGCTCTCGATGCCGGTCTGGTTCACGCTGACGTGTTTCAGAAGGGCTACCTTTTCCCCGTCTGACAGCCACCTGGCCTTCATGGGTGTGTCGGGCACAAGCGCAAAGGTGCAGAGCCCTATCGTGACCGTTGCAATGCCGAGAACAATGAACATTATGCGCCAGCCTTCCAGGGATGCGCCGGGGCTGACGTGCTGGAAGCCGTATGAGACAGCGCCGCCGACAATTTGGCCGACGCCCAGCCCAACATACCAGAAGGAGAAACGCGGCGCCTGCTCCGACTTTGTGTACCACTGGCTGCTAATCAGCATGAGCGAAGGCCCGATGGTGGCTTCGAATATCCCCAGGAAGACGCGGGAGACCAGAAGCGTCTGGTAGTTGTGGGCGGCCGCGCCACACGCTGTCGCAATACCCCAGAGTGTGACATTCGCGCCGAGCCATTTGGCTGCCGGGACCATCTGGAGAAAGTATACTACTCATGCTGTGAGCGGACGGGCTGTAGAATTCTGGAGGAGCATACGAACTGTTGGGTATCTCAAAGCACAGCAGGCCAACAAAGAGAAAAGTCGCAATGTTTGAAAAGTCATTGCCCTTGAGGTTGAGATCATTGCGCAATCCCATGACGGCCGCATACTACCCAACGGTTAGGCCCAACACCATCATCGTCAATGCATTGATTACTGTGACACGTACGTTGAGAATAACTTTGTCTAGGAATTGCATTGTGTAGCAGCAGAACATCAGCGGCACAATGCGCCAGTCAATCTTGCGCCGCAGCGCGTCGATGTCGACCGTCTCATTGTCACCAGCCGCCTTGCGGTGCCTGTCGAGGAACTCCCACGCCGTGTCGACCCCCCCGGCGGCGGGCGCATGGTTTGCGATGGAGAGCTGGTTGTCCCCGAAGTCGTCGGTTTTACATTTGGGGGAGTCCATGGCGCCGATCGTGACAGCTGGAAGTGAAATGTGATACCCGAGGCTGGGGAAAGACACGCAAAAGTGATCGACAAGCAGGACGCTCCCAAGGGATGAAGACAGGGAGATGAAGCAGCACCAGCAGCAGCCGCAACGAGGGTGTATGGGAGAAAGTCAAAGAAGGGGAAAACAAAGAGAGCCCTGGGTGCAACATTTCGGCGGCATGGGTGAATCTGCACATTATGGCCGCCGGCCTCGCTCCCGAATCTCTCTGATCGACGTCGATCGTCTACGACGGGGCGTGACACACGCAGCTGCCGGGTGCGCGTCTCCACACGGCAATCCACGGTCGGCAGTTTTACAGCCAACAGAGCCTCTCACTCCCCTGAGCTGAATGAGCGCTCCCTGCGTGTTCCCTGCGCAATGTGCTTTTTGTGTGGGATGGTGGGCCGGCGATCTCTCAGCCTATCGAGTTGGGCCCCGCGAGCGCCGATCACTTCCAAAAGACTAGGCCTGACAAGCGGACGTGTTGGTCGAGGGGCCGCATTTCGCCTGCGTCCAGGCCGTGTCTTAGTCCGACGACTATTGGACATACGAAGCTGTTGGTGGGAGATTGAGGTGATCGCCGCGGTGCAGCCAAGGTTTCTCGTCACAGCCCCGGTGCTGGCGGGTTAATGCAAGGAGGAAACAAGAGCGGGAAAAAGAAAAACCATGAAGAAACAAACCCATTCACACAAAAGAAAAGAAAAAAAGAGACACGATGGGTCTCCCTCTTCTGAACTGCTTTTCCCAGACACCGACGCAGATTTTTTTTCTGGGACATGTCGTTCATTCCTCGTTCTCCGGTCCAGCCTGACTGTCGGGTCTCTCCTTGGCCACAGTCAGACTTGTCGCTCATTTGATTGCGCGTTCACTCTATGCACATTCTTTCACATCTTCCTTATCCGTCTTATTTATCTAGTTATTTCCCCTCATTCTTTGCTGGGAGATCTGCGTCCCTCAACGCCACGCGCGACCACCAGCATGGGATGGGTACTCCACGCCGCGCCTGAAGTCAACGCTCAGTCGCAATACCCAGCAATCATCGCCGTCTGCGTTGTGCTGTCTATACTCTCAGTGGTCGTGGTTTCAGCCCGACTATGTGTTCGCCACAGGGCCCGCGGCCTCCGAAATGACGACTGGATGGCCGCTCTGTCCATGGTCTTCGCCCTGATCTACTCTGCATTGTGTATCGCCCGTACGTTGAGCCGCAAGATCATAGGATAGGTGCATGCGACTTAGAGACACCAGCTAACACAATGGCACGATGATAGAAACAAGATATGGCCTAGGGTTACCGCTTGCATTGAGACCAAAGGAGAACCTCATCACCTATACTAGAGTAAACTTTGCCGGACGGCCGATCTACCAACTGGGTATCAGCTTTTTTAAAATTGCGCTCTTAATCAGTTACTTGCGATTGCTTCGAGGAACAGATCGAAAACTATACCGAATAATAGTCTGGGTCACAATCGTGGTCATCTTCATCGCCCACCTTGGATGTGCGCTGTCACTAGTTTTTGCTTGCACGCCTGTAAGTCGCATTATTCCGACGACTGCTTTACACACTTACTCAACCACTCCACAGGTTAGCAAATCCTGGAATCCACTCGAAAATGGGACTTGCCTAGCTCCAGGCCCCTCCTTCACGGCATATGCCATCGTCACTATTGTGTCAGACGTTGCCGTCGCTCTTCTTCCGCTTCCAGTCCTATTCAAACTCGAGATTCGCCTTAGGAAAAAGATTGGACTGATTGCCATTTTTACACTGGGTCTATTCACAACCTTGTGCTCGATTTTACGATACCTCCAGATCGATAGGATATCTTCTGGAGACGGAAACTCGACTATGCTTATCCTCTGGGGAACCATTGAGTTCAATGTCGGGGTATACTTCATTCTCGTCTTACGTCAGAAACACGCACTAACATTCGGTAGAATATGGTTTCGTCTCTACCATTCCTAGCGCCCATCTTCATTCGAAAGGCAAAGGAATACCGATCCAAGCATTCCGATGCCAACAGCACTCCAAGTGCACGCGGAAGGAGAGGTGTCATGAACGGATGTCATTACAAATTGCAGGATGTCAGTCAAGATCAGGACACTGGAGTTTTGACTTCTGAGAGAAAATCTCAAAACAGCAGCGAGGAAGACATGTTAAAGGGGATCAGTGGAGGTATTCTGAAATCAGTGACATACAGCGTCAAGGTGCACAGGAAAGCACTCCAAAACAAAATCAATCCCACAGAAACGGACGCGGTTTAATGAAATTTAGCATAGGCTATCCTTCACAGCCGTTTAGCCAATTAAAAAAAGAGAAAATAGTAAAAGCTTGCGGGTTGAATTCCCATCCTAATGTGGTGCTCAAAGTGGAGCACGGGTGCAATTGCAGTTAAATAATACGATGCAAAGTTATTATAATCCTAGGACTCTTTTTTCATGCGTTGCCGTAGACCGACTCACTTCATTCACAGCTTACAGAGAATGTAGAATACTCAAGACGTCATAACCACGCATTCCGCGGGTCTAGGGTGTAGGCCACCGGGGTAGATATATTAGGTTGCGCAGGGAGCCCATTGTCGAGTAAGCAAATCCTTACCCGGTGGCTAGCAAACAGCGGTTCAACCGGGACCTGTGGATCTCTGATGACAACTTTCTCTCCGGAGATTCGGTATCCTAGGTACTACTTCTACTTCTGGCTATCTATTTGCTCTCTCAAATCTTAGTTCAGGAGACAGTAAAAATAACCCGCGGCATCCGCGTGTACCGCGGCGTCTTTCAAAACATAGCCATTGGATTTGGAAATGCAATGATGGCTTACATATACTTAAATACCTTCAAGTAGAAAGCACTCAAAGTAGTTGTACAAGGGATCATAGTCCATTCTTGTCATTTTACACTGTCGTTTGCTCAACCCTTGACTCTGGACATTTACCCTGTTTTCTCATTCAAAATGGCACCTTCGAAATTCGAAAACAACATCGCTTTGCAGGTTGGCCCAAATGAATACTTAAAAGTGGTAGAGGCTCCTGTCCGAGAGCCCCAAGCTGGCGAGGTGTTGGTTCGGGTTAAGGCGGTTGGAATTTGTGGGCAAGTACCGGTTCCTCACTCTCCAGCAGAATCCGAGCTAAAAGTGTTCAAGGTCGGACATCCATTTTTGGAAAGATGGAGGAATAGGACCTCTGAGAATCGAAGAGCCCTATACTTTAGGACACGAGGCTGCAGGTGTTGTGGTTCAGTGTGCCGATGATGTCACAACATTGAGACCGGGTCAGCTTTCACAGAATGGTACCTTTTCCCCCTCAAAATCTGACTGATATAATCACAGGTGACCGCGTGGCTATCGAGGCTAATTTGCCGTGCGAGTCGTGCATGATGTGTCAAAGTGGAAGACGCCACGTGTGTGATGACTTGCGCAGACTCGGTGTGTACCCTACCGATGGGGCGCTTCAAAAGTACATGGTACACCCAGCTAAGCTGCTTCACAAGTCAGTCCATGCCCTGAGCTGAGTCATGATGTAAGCAGACAACTTAACGAAATAACAGGCTGCCAGACAACGTAAGCTTTGCCGAAGGTGCACTGCTTGAACCTCTCAGTGTGGCCATCCAGGGTATTAGAGACGCTGGAGGTGTCCCGCTGGGCAGCAGTGCGCTTATTTGCGGTGCCGGAAGCATCGGCCTGTGTACTCTCGCAGTTACTAGGGCTTCGGGAGCTCATCCGATAGTCATTACCGACGTCGTGCCTGGACGGCTCGAGCTTGCCAAAAAGCTTGTGCCACAATGCATCACTTACCAAATAGATCCCAGCTTGACACCAGAGGAGAATGCAGCCGCCATCAAAGGTCTGTTCGGGTCAACCGAATATTCTGCTCCTCAAACCGTTCTCGAATGTTCTGGTGTCGACAGCAGCGCCGTAATTGGATTTCATGTGGTTAGGAAAGACGGCCAGTTCATCGCCCTCGGAGTCGGCAAGAGCCATTTCGCCAACTTTCCGGCTGGTCTGCTCATGAGTAAAATTGTGAGTTTCTAAAAGTTTGCAAGAACCATATGGTTATGATATTGACATCTGAAATCAGGCGACTATAAAATATTCTTGCAATTATTACGACACCTGGCCCGCCGGGATCGCCTGTATGAGCGGAGAAATGTTTAACCTCAAAGACCTTGTTACGCATGTTTTCCCGCTCGAAAGAGCTGTAGAAGCTTTTGAAATGGCCCTAGATCCGAGCAGTGGTTGTATTAAAGTGCAGATCGTCGATGATTCCGAAGAGAAGGAAAATTAAGACAGTATGTTGCATTGAATTCTTTACAAAAATCATCTGTTCATTCAAGTTGCTCTGTATTGTACCTGTAGTTATTCCAAATTTAAGAGGCCCTTCAAACAACTTCAGATTTCTGGACTACATATTAAACAATCTATGACTCTGTACTTCCTCCAATGTCGGAAGATCATGGCGTAATTGTATTCCCATTTCCTTGGCGACCGTACGACCAATCCGCATTGCTTTCTTTACATCGTCGGCATTACCACCATTCCTCAATAAGCCTCGACTATGCCATCCAACCTGAACAGGAAGATCCATTGGAACCAATGCGCTTACACAAATACAGGCAGTGTCTCTTGCTGACAATATTGTTTGGTCCGAAAGCCAATATCCATATGTAAACTTGAGCGCATACTGGTCTGTAGCTCCTTGTCAGCTCTGCTTTACCTAGTGGTAGGTAAACTCACATATATCCTTGGATAATCTGTCCAGAGGTTCTATCATTCTCGGGAGGTCTTCTTGGTACATATTAGAGAGGTACTGCATTCCCCTCTCTTCTACATCCTGCGGCCGAAAGATGTCGGCACGAATAAATTCGGTGCCAGGGAGCGGATTTTCCGAGTCTGGTTCAGACGTGATTTCAGAACGGAATGAAAGACATGCGCGCTCATGAGCACGGCAAAGTGGATAGAATGCATTTAGTAGCCGAGGAACTCCATAGATGAACGAGCCCTTGAGAAGCGCTTCTTTCATCCTTCGAAAGACGTGACCGACTTTGGCTTCGCTCATCTCATTCGATACAGCCAGTTTATAAACTTCTGCAACTAAATCGGCATGGTTTGCGGATGTGAAAGCAACAGCCTTCAAGATTAGCAAGATGGTTTCCACTGGGGAATTGGAGTGTTACCAATTGGCAGTACCACACATCATTTTCGGGATCTTCTCCCACGCACTGAAGCTTCTGTACGAATTGCGGGATATTGGCTGTCGTCATTTTCCATGATTGACTTATTCGTTCTCCAGTAGTCTTCGCATCTGGTTCTTTTAGATATAACCAATGATTCGGTCCGATGACACGCCTCGTATTGGGTTCGGCCCGACGATTTCAACTCCCATCAAACCAAACTTTAGCGGCGCGTTCGGACCGAACGACAAACCTCAACCGTCAAAATATTAATATTTATTGACTGTTGCGAGTTGGTTTAATCTGTAGAAAATTATCATTCATATCTCAATATCATCTTGGACGCCTTGAACATCTACTTCGAGCTTATATTTTACATCGTCATGTCAGCCAAAACCCTCCCAGACCCTGTGAATGCTTCCGCATTCGTCACGATTGATGCCTTTTGGACTGGGACAATGACAGACCCAGGTCACTGTCTGATTCGAGGACTTGACGCTTTCGGGACAGCTACTTCATGGAGGTTTTTTATAGTGCACGAGTCATCTAAAACAAAAATTTGGTTCGATCTCGGGATTAGTTCTGTTGGTCAACCCGCAGCGATTTTAAACAGAAAGATACTGACTCTGGCAAAGGATCTTTCAGATTATCCACCTCGAATCCAGAGAGTTCAACAAAAGCTTTTCAGTGCTATTCCGGCGTCAAACAACCCTGAGGATGACATGAAAGCAATGGGCCAAGACCCAAATGATGTCCAACTCATTATTGCCAGGTACTGCTACAGTCTTTGTCTTATTAGTGGTTTTGCTCACATAGTACAGTCATGCGCACTGGGATCATATGTTTCCACCCAAAAAGTACTTTCCCCACGCGAAAGTCCTTTGTGGAAACGGGACCTTTTCAATTACTCAGGAAAGTTGGCCAAGACACGAGGACGCGGGCTGGGACGGTAGGATTTGGAGCCAAACAGATGCCGAGCTCCCAATCAAGGAGCTGCCAGATATAAGCGCACATCCAGAATCATGGCAACCTCTGGGACCATTTGAGCATGCTTATGACTTTTTCAAGGATGGGAGCTTCTGGCTGATTGATGCTCCAGGCCACCTCCCTGGCAACCTTGCAGGTTTGTGTCGAGTCAAGGCTCTCGACGGCAGCTTGAGGTGGATACTTCTTGGCGGAGACTGTGCACACTGCAACCACTTTATCCACCATCCAGACGCTCCGTTTGGCCACATTGGCAAACTTACTGGCACAGGCAGTCTCCATGAAGATGAGGAGTCAGCCAGACGCGTGATTCACAAGATTGCGGAGCTTAGAAAGAGTGACGATCGTGTTCGAGTTTGGTTGTCTCATGGAGAGAGCTTGGAGGGGCAGTGGGAAATTCCACGACGAGTAGGAACAGGGGTTTAGAAGATGAGCTAAGTTTTAGATCGCCATAGAAGAGTTTGTTAAATTATAAGTGAAACAATCAAGGATCTAAATACTCTGGCCAAAGACATACTCTACAGCTTTCTTAATTTTGATAATTGAGATTAATGGACAAGGTGTATTTTGCTCGCCTATCGATATTTGGTGTCTAGGATGGACCGCGATGCAAGATTATCTTCATTAAACCATCGTAACGTTAGATCAACACCATCATTTTCTTTTGATCCGATGCAGGAAAAAACCTATAAGACTAGCCCAAAATATTAACCAGGCCTGCCGACTATATTCTGCGTACTTTTACAAGTCCTTCAGTTTTCACCTGGCTGATTATAGAAGTAATGACCGCATCCACCCTCTGTCCCATTAGATACTTGACCTTTATGGTTCCTTTTTTTCCCAATCGAACAAGGTTGGTAATCCCATGGTTCGCAAAGTGTATCGCTGCGTGTATTAATGCTGTTGCCTCGCTTCGGAGAAAGCGTAATCTTCTCTTTGAGGTAGGCTGCACAAGTATAAATCTGGAAATAGGCTGGTATGCGTTACTTTCGTAAGCATCAATTTTAACACTGTTTTCTCCTTCCAGTGGCAATCTGGAGAGTCTGGCCTTGAACCGACCTACTTTGATAGCAAACTTCTTGACGGCCTAGACCGTGCTGTGCTGAACACTGGCACAGAAGAGTTACGGTTTGCTAACACAATTCAGCACTTCAGTCACCTGACCAAACAAACCACCTACCAGTCCTCATTTTCATGTATAGAGTTCAGCAAACTTTCTTCTCCACCAACGAAAGACCCATCAGCGAGCACCATGAATGCATTTCGCGATGCCGTTTAAGGGGCCTTGCCCTGAGTGGCATCCCCGCCACCCCCAGAAGACGACAAGCTTAACGAGAATCCAAAAGAGATGATGCATCGACGATATCAGGCTACCTATGGCGCTGTTAGCAAGTACGATGGCGAGTATATTGATAGCAAAATGCTCAAGAAACTCAAAGTCGTCACCAAGGACATGGAACTTGATAACGGCCTGGTTGGGGAGTCTGAGATGCGCTACATCGATCCCATTCCTCCGCAAAAGATTGGGGAGTGGTTGGAAATTACCAACCCATGGGACTTGTTCAGCCATCTATCTTCTCAAAAGAGAAAAGGAAATCCCAAGTATCGTCAGCGACCTCAAGTTGAGGCCGAATCTCTCTGGGCTATTATCTGCAGATTGATGGAATACAGCGATAAGGGATCCTCTGGGCTTATGGCTATCGGCTCAAACTGGGCGCCAGCAGATGCAGAGTAAGTCCAAGCTCTTCACGCTCTTTGTGAACTCATCCAACTCATTCGCCTGATTAGATCTCCAGATTGTTATGACCATCATGGCCTTTCTGATGGACATGTGAGCTGGTGTCTTGGAACAACATACCGTCAGTATCTTGATGTCGCCAACGGCCGACGTGATCCCGATAAACCGCATATCATGGCATTTTTATCCAGCGATGTTCCTCATCACCCCAACAAGCTGTTAACCACCGAATTGAGATGCGCTTTGCACTTGGCATTCAAGGCTTGGAGGGATGTTGAGTACCTTAGGCACCGATTTTTCCCAGTAATTCGTCCTTCTTAATTGACTAATTTCTTAAGCCAGAGCTAATCATGATGCAGTCTACTATCATTTCAGGTTTTGGTCGAGATTTACGCATTATCCAATGTATTCTTGATTCAAAGACTGGAGACATTGAGATTCGCAAATCTCGTGGCTTGGACTTTACAGATGGTATCCTGGCAGAGAAGAATAAAAAACTCTTGTTCACACTGTTGGGCTGGGTGATAGGCACGCCCACTGGGGACACTAAGGGAGATTTTATTGAGGAGACCAAGGGTGAACTCACCCAGCAGGTGGCCTGATGGTTGAAATTAAGCAGTTGGACCTTGCATTGATATTTGCCATTGCCAATCTTCATAGATTTAAATTCAACTTGATAAAATCATATTCTGATTTAGTCCTCCCATTGAAGAAACGGAAAGGCCGTCGTCGCATTTGAGAAGTGATGGTTGCCAGTCCTAGCTGAGGGCAAGGGGTGCGCAGCTCCATTTCATGGCACCATCCTAGGGCTGCACAAGCCAGAGCACGAGGGATCCCGATCCTTGCATAGTTCTTCAGCTGGTCTCATCTCATGGGAATAGTGAAAATCCTGTGTGGCCAGCCAAACTTCCGTGTGGTCCAAATGCTTGCACGGTGGGCTAGTGTCTGCCTTAGCTGCTGACACTGTGGAGCTATTTTGACAGGTATTGAAGCCGCAATTGACACGAGTCAGGATTTTCAAGAGCCTCCAGAATCCTTTTGTGGCCAATCACCGGAAATAAGGACCAAACTTTCCGCAAATGTCGCTAGCCAAGCTTGAGGATAAGAAACACTCGGTTCCCCTCTTGCATACGCGCAGATCCTGTCTTGTATCCTCCTATTATCACCACAACATACCTGTCTTAAAAAGCAATATCCGTAGCCATCATGGCTGCCGCAATTATTGACGAGATTACCCTCAATGGTAGACAATATATTGACTCCCAAGATGAAGCCGCGAGGAAAAGCCTCATCCAGGCCGCTAGCGCCCTCATTACACAGCTTTCAACCCCCGGCGAGATCATGGCTAAAATTGGCTGGGAAGATCCGTCGAAGACTGCTGCTCTAAGAACTGCATTTGAGCTTGGGCTCCTGAAGAAACTCGGAGATACACCTGCCAGCAGCGAGGACCTGGCAGCTGGGACAAAGGCAGAACCGGCTTTGGTTTGTATGTTCGGATCATGATCAAGATGGACGTTTTCTAACCAGGGCACCTCACAGCAAGGATCCTGAAACATCTTGCAGCAAACGGATTGATCAAAGAGGTTGGAAAAGACAGTTACACAGCCACTCCCTTCTCCCTCTCCACCAACGACCCCACCGTGGATGCTGGATTGATCTACAGTTTTGAGGGCATGATTCCCACTTTTCAAGGCCTTCCAGAATTCTTGGCAAAGACGGGCTACCAATCCCCTTCAGATGGAGACAATGGTCCAGTACAGCATGGACTCAAAACAGATAAGCCGTTCTTCGCCATCCTCCAAGACAACCCGCGACTTGGAAACGCATTCAATAACTTCATGACCAGTTATGCTGCTGTGCGCCCGCGGTGGGTAAACTTTTACCCAATTGAAGAGCGTTTGGGAGGAGCTTCAGCATCTCAGAATGGCCCTCTCTTGGTAGATGTTGGCGGTGGTCTCGGAAGGGAGCTGGCAGGTTTCCATGCCGCTCGAGGAGATGCGCTTCCAGGGCAGCTTGTTCTCCAAGATCTCCCTTCAGTCATCAGCCAGGCCCAAGCGTCAAACGAGCTCCCTGGGGCAATCAATGCTGTCGCGCACGACTTCTTTGAGCCCCAGCCAGCCGAATATCGCGGTGCCAGAGCGTACTTTATGCGCCTTATTCTTCATGACTGGCCAGATGCCAAATGCGTTGCAATCCTCTCTCACTTGCGTGACGCCATGACTAAAGGCCACTCCAAGTTGATCATAAACGAGGCCGTCATGTCTGATGCAGGAGCTCCTTTCCAGCAAACGAGTCTCGATTGGACCATGATGGGCATGCTAGCTAGTCGTGAGCGAACGGAAAGCCAGTGGAGGGAGCTGCTCGCCAAGGCTGGTTTGAAGATTAGTGGAATTTGGACCAAGGACACTGAGAATGTCATCGAAGCTGTATTGGAGGACGATGATTCAGCTTAGTTATGATCATGTCTAATTATATTGTTCAACTTCCATTTCTCGAAATTGTTCTCGCCCCTGTACATGGAGAAGGAGACATTGCTAGACCTAGCCATATGTCAAGACAGTTGGCATTTCTTCAGTTTATTCAGCTGGACTAGGAATACGAATAACCAAATAAGAATAAGCTATCAATCTTTCATGAAAAGTAAGACAGCTTTTAACAGCCGTTCTTACAACTCACCAAGGAGCAACAGTAAAGCCTCTAGTGAAATTTTTCTAGCCAACCATTCTTCATCTTGACCATATTGGGGATACGATGCAACTGTGGCTGACTTACTATTGCCCAAACCAGAGAAATAAGCCTTCTAAGCATAGCCGAACATGGTAATCTTTTGCTTTTGAAGCAATTCGTAATCATCGTCACTATTTTACTCTTATACCGTCTTCATAGCCAATTCATGGTCTGGGCGTCACTGTTTGTCTTGGCTTGTTCGATTCCATCTCGTAAATATTGCGGACTCATGATGTGAATCACTGTCTTCCTCTACTCAGCTTTTTTTCGTGATTAACAACTTTACTATACTCTGTATTCAGTCCTCTACGCATGCACTCATATTCCTAGATCATTGACCATTCATCCAGTGACAATTTCTTGTACTACTTCACGTAAGCTCCGGACGAGCTGAAGCTTCTCATTTACACAAGTTCTACATAGCTCACGTCAGCATGGGAATTATTAAATACCAGTTCGGTATCGCTCTGTAAAAGAGGTTTGGTTCTCTCTGCCACAAGCCGTCTCATCAAACTCTAATAACACCAAACACTTTCAAATACTTCTCACAATGGCAACCGACAAGCTCCAAACCAAGCTCAGCGAATGGTGGGAAGCCATCCGCAACATGAAACCCAGCTCCTCTCAAGAGGAGTGGGATAAATGTGGCACCTACCTGAACCCTAACGCCGTCGTCTACCTCAACGGAATGGCCAACGCGCCAGCTCGAGGCGCCGACGAGGTCCTGTCAGAAATCAAGAAAATCATGGGTTTCTGGGGCGTCGTAGAACGCAAGGTGTTGTCCCAGGGCACAGATGCCACTGGCAAGGTTGCTTTTTGCAGCATGAACAATCGGCTGGTGATTATGGGCGAGGAGATTGATTTCCCGGAGACTGAAGTGGCTACTTTTGACGACCAGGACCGCATTTTGGATTACAAGCTGTACTGCGATCCTGCGCCCATCATCGCCATTGTTCAAAAGAAGACTCCTGCATCTTAATACCATACGAGTTTGGCTAATAAAAGTCACATCGGGGTTAGCCTGGGAATAGATCTTGGAAGGCAACTAGGATAGATGGAATACACTTGTTGGCTGTGTTGACCTTATTTCAAAGATACGGCGCACCCGTCAAATTCCAGACACGATCCATCACTTTGACGTCCTCAATAAATGGGTAGCCCAGAATCAAGCTCTCGTGCATATCTTTTCGGTACTCTTAAATGGATCATCCGTATCTTACACATGCCCGAGTTATGATGTACAAAGCACTCTCATCAAAGCAGTTATAATAGACCCAAACCTCAGCTTTTGGCTTTCATGATATGTATCCCAAAGCTCGGCCGATGAATGACAGACAAATAACAAATAGGACGCTCAATAAGTGAAATTTCATATGCTTCTTTTTTTATATCCCAGACACCATCTATTCATTGATAACCAATGCACTCTCTTTAGTTTTCCGCAGGTCGAACGGGCAGTTCTGTCTCCTTGGTCTCCTTGGCGTCCTTGTTCTCCTGGGGCTTACCCGCACCAGGGTAGCGTGAGCCTCTGTCCTTAACCTTCTTCTCTTTCTTGGGGGGTGGTGGGTAAGCCTTGAGGGCAATCTCTTGCCACTCAGGTGATGCCTGGTAGGCCTCCTGGATGGGGGCCAGGAGCCCGTTAATAGCTTCCGCAACAGCGGGCTTGAGGATTTGGGGGGAAAGCTGTATTGATCGTCAGAATAAATCCCAAATATGAGGTATATGTTCTACTTACCACATCGTTGCGGTAATCGTCGTGCATCTGCTGGATCGAGGTGTAAACAAGGGGCTCAAGGCCGTCTCGTTCACGGGAAACCTGGAATTCTCGCTTGCCCTTCAGTGCTGAAGCAGGAAGGAGAACATATTCGACAAAGGCCAGAATGCCGTTGTCCTCAACAACCTTGGGGGCTGCCATGGCCTTCTTGATCTTCTTCTTCACGACATCGGGGGCGTCAAGGAGATCAATCTTGCTGTCTGTATCCTGTTAGCTAGTCCTTTAAACACACGCCGTGATTCCTACCTTGGTCACTGGCACTCATCTTGCCACCCTGGAGACCGGGGACCATGGGGTTAAGAAGGTGAGCACGCTGAAAGGAATATTAGCGAATGGTCGTCAATGCTAAAAAGGTCAAACCAACCTGGGCGTATCCAATTCTGGGGAGCCACTCCTTGGCAGCAGCAAACAGTTTGCGCTGGTCAATTCCTACAACATATTAGTTGCAGGCTCGACTGTTGACATCCCTCGCCTTCACTAACCTCCGAACTGAGCGTCGACATCCAGGTACTGCTCGTCCAGAACTTGGAGAATAGGGTAGAGAAGACCACTCAGAGGGGCATTGTCGGTCTGCTTGACAACCTCGGCACCAGCCTTCTTGGCATCGTGCTCAGAGACCAAAGAAGCCATCTTGTAAAGATCCATGACATACTCGGGGCTCTTCTGATAGGAGCTACCAAGCACAAACTTGAGCTTCTCGGTGGGCACTCCAACAGCCTTCAGAATGCCAGTGATTGTAAGTCGGTAGTACTCGACACGGTGCTGGACGAGCTCGATGGGGGCCTTGAGGTTGTCGAGGAATCCGTGGATATCGGCGAGGAGGACCGTCATTTCGCAGCCGGCGGCCAGGAGTTGAGCGATCTTCATGGCAGGGACGAAGTAGCCGCAGTGAGGGCGACCGGTAGTGGCGGTACCTAATTGCCATGGTTAGAAGAGGCTCGATGGGAAGCAGATCACGCGACAAGTTTCAGACGCGACTACCCGGGCGGCTTACCCCAGTAGATCTTGGGATTTCCACCCTCGTTCAGAATCTTTTCGATAATTTCGGGGTTCAGCAGCTCGGCAAGGTTCTCCTTGATGAGCGCAAGTCGCTCGGACGCCTCCGCGTTGGCCATTTTGGACTCGTGTGTCGGGGAATTGGAGTAATTGGGTTTATCTGTTCCAGTCGTTCAGCGCCTTTGTCGCAACGGCTTTATGTACAAGAAGCCAAGCCTCGCAGTTGACTCATACCTCGAACTTCTGGTGTTGGCGGGGTACCACAGCCTCAGGTCACGTCGGGCGCATTTCCGTTTTCCGCTTTGGAGGGGTATTTTGCTGCCGGCCCTGATTGGCTCGGTAGCATGACGTAATCAGCCGCGTTTATCTTATCTTTTTAGCGTGTCTCAAGCCCTGTGCGTCCACAGCTTATCGCTATCCCTTATCAAATTGGCGTGCTTGAGATGGATGGAGCCAAGAGTCGTTGCGGAATGGTCAACCCGAAACTAATCATTAGCATTTATATAAAAATGAACAGGATAATCACTGGGCTATTTGAAATAATTATATTAAATTAAGAACTACATTCCTATGCACCATCGCCTTAAGTGATTCTGGCCATGGTACTTCAACAATAAGCTCACCCATGTTCCCGTCAAGGTTTGATTACGTTTTCAACACATCTTGATCAACGAAGCCCGACTGTTACGAACCTGTCATAAAGCGCTGGATCACGATCCCATTCACTCGTGTCTACATGCTTTATTTCGCTTCGAAAGGCTTCGGCAATGGCAAAATACCTCTCGGACAAGACAAAATCGCCGCACTGTAAAAATGCCGCCGAAATCGCTAGCGCGGTCCGACATGCGGCGCCGGGGTGGCATTCAGAATTTGCCAACAAATCAAATGCGTTCACAAGCCGTTCACTTCGAAGACCCAGTGTCAGTAAAGTTCATGGACGGCGTGATACACATACATTGCTTCCTTCTGTTTTCCATTCATTGCTTGGAGACAACCCATCTGGTGGAGAGTTAATCCAGTGGAGTAGTGTTTTGGCATCGTACGATGTCGTATCTCAAAGCTTTCCTCGAGTACGGAAATAGCGGGGTTGATATTCCCCTGAAGCCTATGAATCTTTGAAATGTAAAACAGAATTCTGGATAAGTTGTCAGATATGAGACCACCTCAGGGGATTGACACACTTACACGGCCATTTGCGCCGATTCTCCGCCCCTTAACTGCTTCACGGCTTCCACTGCTTGTTCTCCACACACCAAAGCCTCATCTAAGCGGCCTAAGTTGATCAAGCATAGGCATAAATTAGAGAGGTAGATATCTTTGTTATCTCTTGTGTCGTCTCTCTCCAGCAAGGCCACAAGGATCTGAAATGCTTCTTCACAACGGTCAACCGCCATCAATGAAACGGCCAAGTTGCCAGTTGCAGCAACTATCCACATTTCATCTTCTTCGCAGCCTATTCTCTTGTTCTCTTCTCGTATTTGCATAACCTCATAAGAGAAGTAGAGTCCATGGTCATTTAGTGGAACCTCTCGAGCAATGGCAGCCTTGGTGTTGACTTGGTGACTGATCATGTCCTTGACAAACCATTCAGAATATCCAGGGTGGTTTTTGGTTTGCAAAGCCATTTCGCAAATGGACACTGCTCGATTAGCCATACTCATTGCAGTAGAAAATTGTCCCTTCTCGAAAAAGTACCTTTGAAAATGTCAGTGTGAAAAGGTAATATGGCAATGTGTAAAACACCGCATGACTGACCAAGAACATCGGCAGACTACTTCACATAGCAATATTGGCGGGTTCAATTTGCCTTTGCGAAGTTCATAAGCGTCAAGAGCACAAACAATGTTGCCAGCCAGCTCCTCGCAACGCTTCCATTCAGCGTGCAGTGGCCTCCCATCCGACTGGGTAGGAAATGAGGCATTCAAAAAGAAAACAACACGACTAAAGGTCAGTTCCAACTCCAAAGGTGTCATGGAATTTTCTACTGCAATTCGAACAAGTCGATTGCATTTCAGATTAGAACCTTTTTTATCAACTGTGACAAGGGCCAAATCCATCAGATTTCCCAGTGCCTTGTCAAAACTACTAGGGTAAGTATCCAGGCAAAGTTACTACGCTTGAACTTACGAGCTAGAATCACCAAAAGGACTCTCGAAAGGGTCCTTGAGGATATCTTCTAAATGCGGGAACTTTTCAAGTTCATCCGGACCGTCGCATAGCCTATTAAGATCATTAGTGTCGGGAGCTTTAATGCGTATTCATGAACTTCACATCATCTCCCTAGAATTGCCAGTAAACAAAGTAGAAGGAACCTCGTCGCTTTCAAGAATAGCAAGCATCTGGAGGAGGATTTTCGAGGGTAGACCTAAGTTTTGACCACAAATGGCCGATCCCAAGTTCATGCCTACCGCATCATTAATGAAGCGCTGATAAGGATTTTTGGACCACGCTTTTATGTCAGTGCGGAAGATGAAGTCTCTATAGAAGCTTGGATAGTCCTGAATAAAGGTCTCCAAAGACTTTCCACATTGTCTGATATGAGAACCAATAATGTCGAGAGCGAAAGGATGATTGTCAACTGACTCTGAAATCTTGGCTGAAATAGCCAGTTCTTTCTCAGAAAAATCGGCTTCTTTTTCGATTTGGGATAAAAGAAACCTTTTGGCCGTTTCTGGAGCAAATGTCTCAACTCTAATTCTTTGTTGCCGCTGCTCAGTGAACTGCTTCGCAATTTCGGGGCTCTTGCAAGTGATGATCACAGAACCCTTGGCGGCTGAAGACGGCCAGTAGGAGTCGAGGAGCAAGGAATCGTTTACATTGTCGAATATGACCAGCCATTTGAGAGCATTTCCTCCTGTCTCTTTAGTCTTGTAAGTTCTTTGCACTTCTTATGCGAATTATTTGAGCCCGACTTACTTCTACCAGTGGTCTGGAACCAACGCATCACCGCATCTTTTCCCTGGCCAGGGTGTTGCATGACGTCAGGTACAAGCCCAAGGCCATGAGCAATTTCGTCAAACGACTCAGAAATTCTCAGTGATGTCTCCGATGATACCCATAGAATGGCGCTATACTGGTCCCAGTGCCTATGGGCAAACTCGAGAGCAAGCTGTGTCTTGCCCACGCCAGCAAGCCCGTGGAGACAAACACGCATCATCTTGTTAGATTCAGATCCCAACTTGAGTACCTCTCCCATTTTGTCCAACTCAGCCTTGCGCCCAACAAAGGCCGAATTCTGCTTCGTCGGCAGATTATAATAGGGAATCTTGCCCACAAGCATCGTGGCGGTAGGACCAGAAATTAAAGATATCAATTCTTGATGTTGCCTGCGCTGATTTATTTGGGTTAATTGTCCGCCAACAAAGCCCGCTTCTTGGTCAGCAGTGTTTGTCAGATTCTGGAGTCGTTCAAGCCTCTTGTAGGACTTGATCCTGAATGATCTTAGAATAATCTTTCCTAAACGTGACGCGTTAGAATTTAACCATGAAGCAACGGGTAGTAACAGTCATACGAAAAGCACCCCGCTTGAAGAACTCAACAGAGTCAAGAAAGAAACCAATGAGTTCGATGTAATATCTTATCAATGTGTCCTCCAGGAACGGATAGGGACCCTCTAGCAATCTGGAAGAGTAGGCCAGAAGGCGGGGTAGTGTTCTTTCTATATCTTCTAGTATATCGACAAAGACGGCTAGCCCTCGGATGTAGTCACACGCAAGCTATTCAAATATTGTTACACGACAGTTCTGTGACACGGGCTGCAAAGGAGAAACTGACGTCTAAGATCAAAGATATGGGGCCCCATAAAAGCGCGAATTCTGATGGACTAGCCCGATGAATTGTTTTTACACAACCACTGAATCTCGACAAGCACTCAAAGACTGGTAACAAGCGATCGAGATACGGCGCTGCCTCTGGATAACAGTGCCTTCTTCGTAATGAGTTGAGCTTTTCGACGAGGGCATCGATGCTATCGACGGTCTTGAGTTCTCTCACTTTGGCGTTGTTCAACCTCTCCCTGTGTATCTCCAAGGCTTTGTCCCACACTGCCTTCCTATCGTCAGTCATGTTGTCTCACGAAAACTGATGACTCTAAGATCATGAGGAGAGTTAAAGTGATTTGACGGTGCAAGAGTTCAGCATCCATTGTATGGGCAGCGGAGAGTCCAAACTTACAGAGGCGAGTCTTTTCGTCAAATGCGCCCTAGTGGTATTGCCTTCACGATACCCAACGACATAGAATCGAATGCCCGCCGGCGATGCCCAAACAAGAGCGCGTCACCACTTGAGCCTCATCGCTTGAAAAACAAGGCGGATGGGGAGGTTGGCGTTGCCAAACAATTGGTCTGTCACGTCTGCAGATACCATAAGCCACCCTCAGCATCTGCAGTCATCCCTCGAGCTGCCCGGGTTGAAGCGGGGAAGCCGTGTTAAGAGTGGTGAGGTTAATGTACCAGGATGATGCAAAGCGCCGCGTCCGGCAATACCTCCCCCCACGCAGGTCTCACATTTAAATCCCAACCAACAGTGCCAAATATTAAATCATCCCTGGATTTGGGCACTGTGAACTTTGGCCTTTAAAAGTACTCGCTACTACTGTCTCTAATCTCCCGTGAAGCCTTGCATTCTCTTGGCCTGTAAATACCCACCCTTTCGCGGACCGGTGTAAATGCTCAATTTCCACCACCTTCTCGCTATTCTTGGTCGGACACCCCCATCCCTCTCTAGTCCTTGCTCTTGTTCTCTCCCTCATCGTCCTGCCCAACGGGCACAGCAGGGCCTCCTCCGCCCTTGTCTTTGCCGCCTCCGCCACCTGTGCTGCTCTGATTCATCTTCTATTTCCCAGGTGCAACGACGCAATTTTAACGATGCCTGTACGCACGAATCATCTGCAAACGCTCGCCAATCAGGGGGACATGCCAGCATACCAGTGGTACCACCGTGTCACTGTCGGCGACTCCGTAGGGAAACTGATAGCGATTGTGAGGCGTCAGCTTTTTCCGCTCGGCTCAGCTTAGCTGCACTTTGACAAAGCAAAAAGAGGTGCCACAAGTCAGTCCTTTTTATCCCAGGATGCGGGAGTAGAGCCTAATATAATGAGCGTCGGCCCCTGTGTTGCATATTTGCACATTTCCAGCACACGGCTCGGACTTGGCGACTCCAACCAGGCTACATCCCAGTAGGCCAACTTCGGTTAGTGAGTCGTATCACCATATGTCTCGCCTCACCTTTCTCAATTCAGCGTATCATAGACCCCAGCATATGCACTGCATAAATGATGGGGGCCTCAGATTTGATGTGCCAACCAGGGCTGCTTGGGCAGAGACATTTCCGGGAACAAAGTCGGTCAATCCCGGGGGAAGCAAGGAAATACTAAGGAGGAGGCTCAAAGTCAGGCCCCCCTGCACGTCAGCCAAGATTGATTCGTGTCCCCTTCGAACTTAGTCAATGCGTTGGTGAGGGGCTTTGATCGCTCAAATAGCTCTGATCGCCTTGATCTGCCCCATCCGCTTGCATTCCACATTGAGGCAAATGCTCGATGACATCGCGCCAATTTGATTGATCATCAGAGTAGCAGGGAGCATCCAGCCACATACCGCCACTGCAAACATCCCGCCTCCAGCCATAATTAGGGCACCGGTAATTTTTTTTCCGGGTACATACCAGAATTAAAAATTCTTTATTCTTCTATCCCTTTTTTCTCAATCTTGCTATCCAGTCATTTTGAAGTCTGTCCGAAGATCACGTAGCTCTTTCAATGTTCAATCTCAGCCGATTGAACCAGTCATGGACTACATATGGGTACTGTCTCCAATCCTAGTATTTCGAGAAGTCGACGCTAACCTATTCGAAGAGTTTTCTGGGCTTTCGCTCCTCCAGTGGCCGTGACCTAGAAACTGAAGTATATTCTCCAATTACACGATGGGACCCAAGACATCCAGCAGATTCTGACGGCAACTAGAAATTCCAAGAACGGCTTGAGAAAGCGTTCAAGACCGCTCATCAAATTCGTAAACTAAGCAAAGTGCCGTCCATCAGTATTGGCGTTCTTCATGAAGGAGAGGTCGTGTTTTGCAAGAGTATCGGATTCCGCGACTGTGAGAGTGGTTCACAAATACCTGCCGATCCACAGTCGTTATATACACTATGTTCCGTGACTAAAACCTTCGTGTCTGTTGCATTTGGTATTCTTGTTGATCAGGGCAAGATTCGCTGGACGGATAGAGTGATCAAGCACCTACCCGAATTTAAACCAGAAGATCACCGCGTAGCAGATTTTGCTACATTTATCGACGTCTTTCGTCACACAGGGGGGCTTGATAACCCAGTCGTGAGCATCTTGGGCCCGGGCGGCAAGGCGTTGGTTACCAAGGAGAACTTCATTGATGTGCTAAATGATACGCCGACAAAACGACACAACGAGCCCAATTTACACTCATGGAATTACAGCAACGTCGGGTACGGCTTGATAGTTCTCGTAATTGAGAAAGTATCGGGGATGCCATTTTCTCAGTTTTTACGGGAACAGGTCTTGGACCGTCTCGAAATGAAACACACCGCCGTCACTAAATCACAGCTCAGTATAAACAATATTGCTCACCCATATGCTCAAACGGAAGATGGTTCGTGGAAGAAATTGAGTCATGAATGGACGGATGAGGAAAACTCTCCGGTTCTAGGCATGGTCGGCATCCGGAGTTCAGTTGAGGATATGCTCAAGTACAGCGCTGCTATAATGGACTCATATACTCGACATTGTGCCAGCTCTAAACCTTCTGAGGGCGAGGAAGCTAGTCCAATTAAGGAACTTGAAGTCTTGAATGGTTTGGAAAACCCAATTAAACAAATCGGGGCAATACTCGATGGATACTATTGGACGAGACCCCACGACGATCCGTTTGGAAACACAGCCGCATATCATCTTGGTTGGATGAAAGTTCCCATGCCAAGTTGCATGGTATCGTGGGGGTCGTGGAATGAGACCCTAGCAGATTGCGCGCAAGAAGAGGACAAGCCTATCCGGAATGAGGGTATTTTGGGCAAAAAGTCTGGAGATAGGCTTTTGTTCAAATCCTCTGGTATTGGGTTCTGTGGTAGCAGTTCCATAAACTTGTTCCCTGAAACGCGCAGCGCCGTGGTTGTCTTCAGCAGTGGTTTGAACAATTCTGATGCCTCAGACTTTGTGGCTTCGGCATTCATCCAGGAGCTGTTTGATTTACAACCCAGGGTGGACCTTTTTCCCATGGTCGAACACGAAATTTCATTTCGACGAAAACAATTTGATAAAATCTTGCAAGACTTGGAAAACAACAAAGACACCTCGGAACCTGAGCATGACCACCAAGACTATTACGGTGAATACACTGGTCTAGGAATCACTCTATGTATAGAAAAGGCCCAAGACGGGGAGGGCATGCAGGTTTGCTTCAATAAGCCCGAGGACACTGCCCAGCCGCTGAAGCACTACGGCAAGGACCAATACAGCTACTGGCCAAGCTCTCGAGATGAATGGCTAAAGGGGGGCTGGCTCGACTGGGATTATTACTTGGTCGGCATCTTGGCCTTTGAGCGAAGTAAAGACGAGAAGAAAGAGGTAATCGGACTGACTTGGGTCTGGGAGGAAGGCGCCGACCCTTTCTTTTTTAAGAAAGCTTGAACTTCTTATTCTTAAGCCACATTAATATTACTTCGGGGGAGTCAGTATCTGCGATGGTAATTTATAATTCACTCAGGTATCAGCCGAGTCCCCTACCCAAAATTCATCACTCTTTGTTCTCTGGGGACGTTGTCAGCCTATCAAGGGTTTGACAATCGGAATTCTAATTACTTCAGTCTACTACTATTTTATCTACATCCACATGAGTTCCTGCCTTTATCACAGCCGCGATTGGCAGCAAGGGGCCGATGTGCCGCTGTCACCAGTAACCAGAACACTCTGGTTCTTCTCCTGAGTTGAAACAGCTACGTCTAGGCCAGGATTTCCAGTAAAAAAGTTGACGGGCTTCAATCCAACCGTCATTTTTTCAGAGGGCATAACCGGCCAGTCCTCGATTCTGGGGTTGTGAGTTGAACCAAATGTATGCCAAATGACAATATCCTCGTTGCGGACCGAACTATTCTGGGAAAGGTCCTCGCGTCGCTTTTTGATAGCAGAGGCGATGCCGTCTCCGCCCAAGGATTGCATCGTATACCTACCAGAAGGGAACATCTCCTCGTCGTCATAGCGAGTTACCCAGATGGCATGTTCACCAAACTCGGATCGCTTGGCGTGATACGAATCAGGGTGGGCCAGGAGCATCTGACTATATGATGGAAGTATTTTGAATCCTATAGGAGTGCCCGTGATTGGATTCGTTTTCTGTTCATTGATGATCTTGAACACACGATTCTTTGTAAAGTCAAGATCCAGCCCCTGTTCATGCTCAACATTGGTAGATGTCGTAAAATATCCAACTCCAAAGGGATTGTGGATGTTTGGGTCATTTATAGGCATTGCCTTTGACTCTTCAAGTTGAAGAGTGTTGGCATGTCCATCTAGTGCCGGGTCAATGCGCAAACTGAAGAGGTGTTGATGGTATGGTGCCAGGACACCCGGCGCCACGATAGTACCATATGGCACATTGTCCCCAATGTTAATTGGGGCCGTGGAAAGAATACCCGTTGCTCGCACTTCATAGTGGATTGATGCATCCTGTCCGAAATGGAATGCAAAAATGTACTCATAATTGCTGACGGTGATGATTGTCTGCAGCACAAGAATACGAGATCTCGTAACAACAGCGTTTTGCGTACGAAAGTTGGTATGCTTCCACAGAATTCCGTCATCTTGCTCGTGGCAGCAAACCACATTTGGGAGTTTCAATGGCTCACCAGAAGCGGTATTGTGCCAGGCGTCAAAATACTTGATGTGGCCCAGGCAGTCACAGCCTAGTTTTAGGTTGTTGGCGTTGATCCCTGCACCGTCATTTCCAAGGTCAAAAGCACCCTTTCGAGGATATGGTGATCTGGGGTCCCCATACGGGACAAACATCTCGGCTAGGGATAGTCTGTAAAATAGGCTGCGGCCGTCGTAGCGAATGTTGTGAAGGGTCAGACCTTCCCGGTAGTTGAACCCAACATGCATGCTCCATTTCTCCCAAGTCACGTAGTTGCCATTGGTTTGGAAAGACGGCCCCTCAGGTTGAACAACTTGGTAGGGCTTTGTACTGGCTCGGGGAGGTGGTCTCAGATCAGGGTGATACTCGCTCGCAACGGTAGAATGAATTTTCTGGCGATCAAAAGGCCTAGACTCGTTGTGTACCCGCTCGCTGGCAGCTGATGGTAACCGGTAGACTTTGGTGACCTTCAGACTCTCTGAAACCTCGGCGCAAATGTCAAGCGGATATGCGTAATAATTGGCGTCTAGGTTTTCCAATAGCCGCATATAGAACCAGCACTGCAGAATGTCAGATCAAGTAAGAATGCATCCAAAGTCCAAATTCCTACCATAGTTGTTCGTTCGGTCATATCAGTCATGCCGTCTGTTGCATATGCCCATGGCTCGATACAGACTGTGGCCTTGGGTGGCAGTTCCAGTTTTCGAATCTCCTCTTGCACTCGGGGATCTGATCGACAGGCATCTTCTACTAACACCATGTAGGCCGGGTCTATGTAAGAATGTTTGCCTTCGAGGTGTTGGGTTGAGGTGACAACCCCGTCATCAAGGTTGAGGAGCAATTCATGCAATTGGCCAGGCCCATCACCACCTTGGATAATGACCTGCACTCTCGCTAAACGAGGAGGGGGTTGCAACCCAGGCTGTTTTCGCTCTTCCTGGTCAAGAAACGCAATCATTTGCTTCTTGGCTGGCTCCTTCAGAGTGATAAAACGAAAAACAGGATTTTTCCCTTTGAAAGCGCCCCGGGTTATCTCTGCGGCCTATGACAATTAGCAATTGGCAAGGTAGCAAGATCTACTGACGTCGCACCTTGCTGATTTCCTCAGGGCTCAACGGAGCGAATGGGCGAACGAATGGTGACATTTTTTAGATTTTTCAAGGCATCAACAATTGTACTGTTTGGGAAAAGAAGATGGGGACAATGGATGGAGGGAAATTTACGATGTGGCCTGCAAGACCAACTATGTGAATAAATAACAGATTGATGGTGGGAAATTTGACAATGCCAGACTTTAAATGACAAGTTGACAACCCACGCCCTGTATTCTGTTGGGCGCAGACTGAGGAGCCGTAACCAACCAAAAAAGTGGCGTCCATGACCAAGCACAGAGCTTACCTCTAAAGGCATCGTCAAATATGCGTGTCGGAGACGTGCGGAATCATGCAGCCCCTAAAGGTAGTTATAGGCGTACGTGAACCGCTAAAGTCAGGTGTAAGCGGATACGTCATTTAGTCGATTCAACCGGGTTACGCTGGCAACCGAAATTCGCTTATCTTCAACTCCAAAGGAAAGGCTTTGAATCCTGACCCCGCCCGCGCAATTGCAACTTTCCTTTGGAGGAACAAGATACGGGGGAATCCACCGGGAAAGAAATCACTCATCCGCCTTGGCAATTAAGACCCCGGCGCAATCAATAAGTGATACACCGCTCATTTTGATAATGCATCAACCGAGAATGATGACCGTATGTTTTCCTGGATTGTAAGTTCAGAGCAAAGGAAGAGGTAGAGAAGATACGTTGTAATAATGGATGTGTGATGAAGGTTTCAACAATTTCAACGTTTAGTCGAGAGGGACTTGTTTTCAACAAATCGCATTGATACTTGATCATGCTCATGCAAGGAAATCAATTTCACAATTCGTTCCGTTTTCTCATAAACCAAACCAGTCAAATGATTCCCATCTGTATCACCGGCTTCTCGTGACGCAGAAAATCAATATTTCAGATATCCATAGTTTCAGTGAACACAATGTTCGAGTCTAAGCAAATGACACTTACCCTGCACCACTCAACTCAGTAAACATATCCCATGGTCAGTTCCTTTTTGACGGAAGCTAGAATTGTAATACCAAAAAGAAAACATGCATGTCTGTCGAATAGTCCGTCAAATTAGGACTGGACTTGACATAATCCAATATTAGCAACCGGATGTGTTATAAACGGAGGTTAGGGTCCCTAGTTTCCGTATACTACACTAAATCTCTTCACGACTACGGCCACCTAGTCGACTTCCTCCAAAAGTGATCAGAATTTGTTCATCCAAGCCAACTAATCAGACAATTACTCACAAGGTTTGCCACTGATCCTGTCCATGATATCATGAGTCGAGAGTGGCGGACGCTAATATAAATGGAGTAGGCGACATTTTAAATGCTTCGATCATCTTTCCAGAAAATCTTAAAATACAAACTCCAAGCCTTGTCCCTGCAAGGCCTAGAGCATGACGATGAACTTCCCTTCTCGCTTCTCGTGTATTTAATTTCCACAGCATACCTTTTAGTCATTGACCTCATCATGTCGTCATCCGCCTCTTTATAGCCATTGTCTCAGAGTGCTCTGAACACAACATCACACGTAACAATAAAATCAGACACCTCCAAATCAGCTAGCTAGGGAATGAAACCCAAAAAAACAACAAAATGTTTCTTATAAAGTCCACGACAGGAAGAAGCTGCATACAGTCTTTGTTTGCAAATGAATAGACAAGAGAAATAACCGAGTCCAATGGCTCCCTGACGCCCGCCCGCAAATCTGTCGACCCTACTCTCTGTACGTTTTCCCAACGATGTCAACGAAACGCTCCAATCGGCTCGGGCCCTGGAAAAAAAAAAAGAAAGAATGGTAGAACTAAAGAAACAAAGGAACATATAGGGTAATAAATAAAATAAAGACAGATCCCAAGACAACCATTTTACCTCAAGCCAATGACGCTCATCTCCAGAGTCCACACTCGTCGGATCCAAACCTTGAGCTTGCCCTCGACGCCGTCAACATTGTCAAGCTCAACACCCTCCCACCAGCATCGTCGGGCCGGCTTGCGCCAGAAGAGCAGCAGCTTCTGGGCCATGCCCACAGAGCTCATCTCGTTGCCACGGATATCGCTGCGAAGACGAGCTAGGGCGAGACTGCAGATGACAGCCTTGTTGGGCTCGCCAGCACGGTGGCCCCAGGTATCATCGTGGTTGAAACCTCTGGGGATGGTATTAGCGCTTCGCAATACGAAAATTGAAAATGCAATGGCAACTTACCCAGCCGTCAACATCTCAATCAGGTGCGCCTCGGTGGTGCCAGGCTCATCGCTGCGCTTGAGACCAGAGAAGATACCGTCCTGCCTCTGCAGAGCTTGGGCGGCCGCGCGCTTGACCTCAATCATGTTGACCTGGTCAATGTCGGGTCGGGGAGGAATGGCGTAGAAGTCGAGGTCCTCGCGGAGGACAATGATGCCCGCACGCTTCATGTCATCGCGGGAACCACCAAGAGGGTTCGTCTCATCTTCAGCCTGCGAATCGGACTCTGTGGGAATAGACTCGGCAACGCCACGGAAAAAATCCAGCATGTACTGGAGGGAGGCCGGGTCGTACTGTCGTGTGTAAATTAGCGCCTGGTCTGTATTTAAATCCATGGGGGGGGGGGGGACACGGACTTACGTTTACTTTCACCAAATTACCGGCCGAGAAACCCCCAAACCTCCCCTCAGGGAACACTCC